>PVJS01017536.1:0-36049 GCA_004027185.1 Glis glis
GGTGGCGCATGCTTGTAATCCCAGTACTTGGTAGGCTGAGACCGGAGGATCCAGGTTCGCGGCCAGTCTCAGCTACTTAGTGAGGCCTTCTGCAACCTAGCGAGACTCTGTTTCAAAATAAAGAGCAAAAAATCGGGCTGGGGGTGTAGCTCGGAGGTAGAATGCCCCTGGGTTCAATCCCCACTACCGCAAAAAAAAAAAAAAAAAAAAAAATGCCGGACTCTACCAGGTACACTTGGATTTTTTTAAAAAGGAGATCCCATTCAGCCGGGCATGGTGACACATGCCTGTAATCCCAGGACATGGGAGGCTAAGATAGGAGGATTGCAGGTTTGAGGACAGCCTCAGCAATGTAGTAGTGAAACTCTCAGCAATCTAGCGAGACCCTGTTTCAAAACAAACAATAAAAAAGGGCTGGGGGTATAGCTCAGAGGTAGAATGTCCCTGGGTTCAATCCTCAGTATAAAAGAGAAAGAGAGAGCGAGAGCCCATTCGTCCATGAGAAGGATGTTTGTGCTGTGCACAGGAGACCTCTCCTTAAAGTTGGCCTCGCCTCCCTATCTGTGTGACTTACCTCTCTCGGGCCCTCGTCTGCCCTTGGGATTCTCGGGGAACGTGCTCTGCTGTGAGCTGCTTCCTATCTGAGGAAGATTGGGCCACAGAAATAAAATCCTGCATTTTGTTTCAATGCAAACCAAACAAAACTCAACCAAAAAAAATATTAATAATAACAAAACAAAGGGTGCAGTGATCGTGCTGAGCGCAGGGCGCTGCCCTGTGGTGGTCCACGGTCTGACCTGGCCGGCCAGGGGGAGAGGCTGCGGAGGTGGGAGCGCTCCCAGGGTCTGCACGTGACATGCAGAAGCTGGCGTCCCAAGAGCCGAGCCAAGGTTACCCGGGGCCTGTTCCAGGTTCAGGCAGAAAAAGAAGCTCCCTTGGCCAGGAAGCGCCTGCGCGGGGCGTCTCTGGCGGGCGGGGAGGGAAGCTGTGACTCAATCCATTTCTCTCTTGACATTTACAGCCCTGAAAGATGACTGCAGCTTCCTCCAGCGCTGGGCCAGAGCCTGCAGAAGTGACCTTTTAGGCGAGCTGTTTACTGAGAGCTCAGGAGGCCTTGCAGGAGCCGCCTGGGACCAGGCCGCAGCCCAGCCTCGTTGGGGGAACAACCCAGGAGGGGCCAGGCCAGGGCTCTCTGGGGAGGGAGGCACAGGCAGCCTGGGTGCTGGGCCGGACACCCCACGACGGGCTCACCACCGGCCTGGCCAGGCGTGGCGGGTGGCTCGCTGCCGGCCTGGGCGTCCGGGAAGGCAGGTGACTTCCCATACCAGGCTTCGTGCGTGCAGGAAACTGGGCCCGTGGCTGACTTCAGCGTCTGGCCTCCTTAGACAACACAAGAAGCGATTAGGCCGATGGCCATACTCTCCTTTTGCATGCCGCAATTGGATTTGGTCCCTCTCCCCTGGCCTTTTGCGCCAGGCTACACCGAGTGGGAAACAGAAAAGGGCTAAACAGGGGGACACCCGGTTAACGCCCATCTAACTCTGACATGCAACCCAGCTCCCGCTTTATAGCAGACAAGGACGACAGCCTGGGCCCTCTGTTTGGGGACTCAACCGTGGAGTGACTGAGTTCCTGTAGCAGAATCAGCTGTTTTTCGAGTGCAGGAATACAATGCAAAGACTTGGGTTTAAAATTTTGAAGACCCCTTTGACCTTTCCTAGCTACTGTGCATTTTCTCTTCCTAAGCTCGTTCAACCATCTTTTCTTTTAGTATTTCGTTAGAATCCTTTCCTTTCTGTTCTGAACATAGTTTTCTTTCTCTGGAGGAAATTGAGGCGCGTATACAAAGGGAAATAAAAGTGACATGAGATTTCACCACTCAGAAGTAGCCGAGATTGGCATTGTGATAAATTTATTTTAATCCGTTTTTTAGAATGTACACATACAGCCGGGCGTGGTGGCGCATGCCTGTAATCCCAGTACTTGGGAGGCTGAGACGGGAGGATTGCAGGTTTGAGGCCAGCCTCAGCAACTTAGCAAGGCCCTCAGCAACGTAGCAAGACCCTGTTTCAAAATAAAAAACTAAAACAGGGCTGGCGGGTGTAGCTCAGAGGTACGATGCCCCTGGGTTCAATTCCCAATACCACACACACACACAAAGTACATATACATGTGTGTGTTTTATGAAAAGCGTCCTTTATAGAGCAGTTTCGGGAAGTTTATTCGGAGGCCTTTTTACGCACCCACAGTCCATAAACACTTTCTCAAGCCACCAGAAGTCCCTCAGGGGCCTCAGGTTAATGGCTGCCCGGGCCTTCATCTTATACATGTCATGATTTATTTTTCTATTCCCCTGTGATAAAAAAATGTTTGAGTGTGTGCGGACTTCCTTTCCCGGCGGGGGGAAACATGGAATTAGCCGCTCTGGAAACGTTATTTGTGATTTCCTGAAATTGGGTAAAAAAATACTAGACATTTTTTTTTTTTGTCCACTCAAGTACCTTCTTCCTGGTAGATTCCAAATACTGACCCACAGTGACCACAGGAAGGAGAGAGCCGAGACCCTTGCCTGGGGAGACCGAGGCTGACTGTTGACGGGTGTCACCTTCCCTTCCCCGCGGGAGGAGGGAACCGGGGCCACCGCCTATGAGTCATGAGTAGTGGAGAGAACAGGATGCGGGACGCTGTGGAGCCCGTGAAGAGCAGGCCGCTCTCAGAGTCCACACACCATTTCCAGGGCTGCCCAACCCTTGACCCTTTGCAGAGCCCCTGGGGACCCCGGGGCCCAGGGATTAATTGATAAGGACCCCCTATGACCCGGCTCCGAAGCCATCGCTGAATTCCTTCCCGTCCATAGCTCTGGGAGGACCATAAAACGCTTTTTTTTTTTTTGAGCACTGACCGTTGATGTTTAATAGGGAAAAACTTTTGTTTTTGCAGAAGTTGAGAAACTATAAAATTCTTCCTGAAACCCAAGACTTTGCGCGTGTTTACAAAGGGAAGGGTGAGCTAAGAAGTAGAACTTCCAGATAACTCTGCGGGTTGTGCAAGTCTGCCGCCAACGTCTACTGAGCGCACTTGAAAGAATTGCAAAAGGAGCGCGGTCAAGTCCAAAGGAGTCGGTCAAGACCTAAAATAGGCACCCGTGTTTACGCGACGTGGTTTTGTGTCTCAGAAGCTATTTGATGGGGTTCAGAATGACTCGGTTCCTTTTCCGTCCATAAAAGCATCGCTGTGACTTGCCCTAGATAGCATGGTCTTGGGGCACTCTGGTTCTCCTTCTTTTCTGGTGCCATGTTGCCCGTTAGCGTGGGGCTCTGGAGACCGCACCCGGCTCGCCACCTAATCACGTGATTTTGGGAACCTCGCTCGTCCGTGTCTCAGTTTCTTCAGCAGTACAGTAGGGCAGCGGCCTGGGAGAGCTGCTGCAAACCCCAAAGGAAATAGACACGGAAGCCACTTAGCACAGGGACAGGGACTGTAGGGCACAGGGTTTTTTTAGATCTCAGCAGAAAATTCTGAGCTGCAAACAGAGCTTTGGAGTAAATCCTCCTGCCAGGAGACTTTAAGAAGAATGGAAGAAATAAATAGTGGCTGGATTTATATGACTGAAGATTTGGGGCTAATTTATGCTGCAATTGCATGTTATCCATCGGATCAATTGTCCAGAAAAAAAAAAAAACAGAAGAGAATAAAAGCCGGGCATGGTGGTGCATGCCTGTAATTCCAATACTTGGGAGACTGAGACCGGAGGATCGCAGGTTGGAGGCCAGCCTCAGCAACTTAGTGAGGCCCTCTGCAACTTTGTGAGACCCTGTTTCAAAACTAAAAAATAAAATCAGGCTGGGGGTGTAGCTTAGAAGTAGGATGCCCCTGGCTTCAATCCCCAGCACCACCCCCCAAAAAAAATAGAGAACAAAGAACAACAAGAAATCCTCATCTACAGATCAGGGATAGCTGAGAAACCCAGGAAGATTTAAAACACCTGGGGAAACATTCTCCAGAAGGGTTCTGCAAGGCACTAGTTCTCTTGGATGCCCCTTGAGAAAAGCCCCCAGGGGTTCCCTGGAGAGATCACTTTCAGAAATATTGCTAACTCTTCCTTCCACTGCAGAACCTTAATGTACATTAGTAGTAAAGGCTGTGTGTATGTGTGTGTGTGCATGTGTGCGTGTGTGTGGGTGCATGTGTGCGTGCGTGTGTCTGTGTGTGTGCGTGTGTGTGTGTGTGTATGTCTGAGGATTGAACCCATGGGCGTTCTACCTCTGAGCTACACCTCTAGCCCTATTTTATTTTTTATTTGGAAACAGGTTCTCTCTAAGTTGCTGAGGGCCTCGCTAAGTTGCTGAGGCTGGCCTCAAACCTGTGATCCTCCTGTCTCGGCCTCCCGAGGACTGGGATCAAGGTGTGCACTCCACACCAGGTGTGAAGGCTCTTTTAATTCAGCCTCACGTGGTCAAGTTCTTTCATGCTGTCGTGAGTGTCAGATTCGATCCCTTTTTATATTTAAGCAACAGTCGGCTGGGTGGACAGCGCCTCTGTCCAGGACTTTGGGACCTCTTCTCCCTTGGGGCTGTGACCGCTGGCACTGCTGGGGACGTTCCCAGGCGGGTTTCTGGGTGACGCACATAGATGGTGTTTCTCTGGGGTGTGCACAGAAGAGGAGCTGTGGGGTCCCAGGGCGGCCCTGGCTTGAACACTTGGAGTAACGACCACACATTTCCCAAAGCAGCTGCGCCGTTTTACAACCTGGCCAGCAACGGCGAGTCTCCGGGTTTTGTGCTGTGCCTGGCACAAAAGGAATACCTTGTCGGTTAATTAATAATACTTCTAAAATTCTCACACTGCGATGACGATTGCTAAGCGTCGCCGATTGTCCTGAGGATTTAGTTTCCTTTTAGAGTTTTGTTGTTGTTGTTGTTGTTTGATGCTGGGGATTGAACCCAGGGGCATTCTACCTCTGAGCTGTACTCCCAGCCCTTTTAATTTTTTCTTTTGAAACAGGATCTTGCTAAGTTGCTGAGGCTGGCCTTGAACCTGAGATCCTCCTGTCTCAGCCTCCCAAGTCCTGGGATGATAGGCGTGCACCATGCCTGGCACTCTAGGTACTTTCTAGAGCAGCACACTGAATCTGCATGGTGACCCTGAAGTGAAGAGAGTGTGGGTGGGGACAGGAGCAGATGCCAAAGCCCATGGTGGGCCAGGCCTCAGCAGGTGCACCCCGCGCCTCCATCCCCAGAGCAGCCTTCCCCAGCGCCCTCCTCCCACTTCAGCAGGAGGCCCCGCCCTGGGCTGAGGTGGCACTGCAGAGCCCAGAGGGTTCCCCACACGCAGCTCAGGGCCTGCTTAAGGCAGGGAGCAAGAGGAACATGGGTCGCCATCGAGGGAGAAAGGACAGAGGGCGGGCTCAGCCACCTACATGGGCCTAGTAGGGTCTATCACCTACTAGCCGAGTGACCTGGGCCAAGTTCCCCTTCCCCAGCATGGGCAGGTGCATCTGCAACCTAGATGCCACCCACTCCAGCCACCCCAAAAACCTGAGTGAGAGACCAGTGCTGCAAGACGGTGACGGTGCTTGGCAGCCCTGTTGCGCCCTGAGTGTCTGCCATTATCCTGCCCGCAGTTCAGGGCTTGGGTCCATCTGACAAGCACCCACTCAAAAGGGTGGACTCGGGGTGCAGATGGGTGCCCGTGGGCTTCTGATTCTGCTGTCCACAGCTTTCCTCCTCTGTAAAACGGGCACACAGTGGCACCTGCCCAGGAGGACTTGGATCAGCACCCTGAAGCAAAGCACAACAGAATGCACCTAAGCCCAGCACAGGGCAAGTCGCTGCTCCACGTGTCTGAAAACGTGTTCTGAACTCAAGTGCCTCGTGGACATGGAAGACTCCCGGCACCGTGGCACTGAGGCCGGTGCCGATAAACCCAAGCTTGGGTATCACCAGGAGGAAACTGGAGCCCCCGGTGTGGGAGTTACCTTAAGGTCATCAAAGCAAAACTACATTTGCCAACTAGCAGGTTGCAGTTAACGTAAACTCTGGAAACCACGAGGAAATTAAAGATATCACTTTAAATTAAATATCTTCAGTCGACATGTGCTCTAAATGCGATAAGACAGCTATGGCACATTAAGCCGATGCCGATCGGTAATTAAAAGCGGGTTTCTGCAGACTGAGCTGCCCGGGGGGAGATCAATGTGTTCGTATGGGAGGTTGATGGTCTTCAGGAAGTTTGGTTTTAATAACCCCCGGGGCCCCGTTTACCCTTCTCTCAGCAATAATAATAATTTGTTCTTGTAATGAAATAATATTCATTTCAGCAAATGCAGCGTGAGTCCCAGGCACAGTAGGATCCCTGTCCCCAGCCCCGAATGTGACGCTCTGTGGGGATGGTTCTAGAAGACTGGAGCTGCGAGGGCAGGGGCAGGAGTCACCTGGGTCCGACCCCTTTGTTTCACAGGCTGAGCCAAGGGTGCACAGAGCTGACCTGCACTGAGAGCATGCAACTGTCAACTTCTGGGACATTCCAGGGAGGACTGAGCAGAGGTGTCCACTCTGGCTGCACACCCAGCTTGGTACTCCCTCCGTCCTCCTTCCTCTCTGCCCTCCTTCTCCTCCTCCCCCTGCTCTCTTCCTCCTCCCACGTATGTTGAATGTCTTGCTGTCAATGATCCAGTTGCCGAAGCTTCCCGAGCCTCCTGGGCCCCCAGGTCCCATTCCCACCTGGCATCTTTAGGGCCGAGCCCCTGGGAGGTGGCAGCGAGGGCAAGCTTGGGGCCACTGCCCATAACGATGCCCCTGTTTTTCCCTCAAGTTGCTGGTTTCACCTTCAACCAACCCCAAGCCACTCACCCCTGGCTCCGAGTTACCCGTTGGCAAAGATGTCCATGGGCATTGGGTGTTCTCTTCCATTGCCTCCTTCACAAACAGACTCCAAACAAATCCTAACACAAATAATGATCCTGTCCCTGGAGCCGGGTCCCAAGACCCTCTGGCCTGAGATCCAGGGCAGCCACGTCCCTGGTTGACCCCACTGAGAACCCTCCAGACACCTGGGTGCGGGGGTCTCTCCTCACTCCCAGGGCTCCGGGGCAGGAAGCCAGAACCCTGGATCCCTAAATGCCACACGAGTGACTTGTGGTGGCACCTGGGCCACAGAAGGGCAGGCTGCAGCCGACTGGATGGACTGTCAATGGGATGGGGACTTCGTCAGCAGGTTGCAGAAACCTACCACGTTCTGCATCTCTAAGGTCCACCTGTAAGTACCACTTAGAAAGAAAGGGGCTACTGGACGCTAATATGCACACATGAGGGAGGGCGCAGCCTGGAGAGGGGAAGGCGTGTCCAGGACCAAAACCTCCAGGAAATGGTGCATCTTCTCTCCGGGATTTCTAATTCCCTTCTTCTTCTTCTTCTTCTTCTTCTTCTTCTTCTTCTTCTTCTTCTTCTTCCTCCTCCTTTTTCCTTCTCCTTCTTCTTCTTTCTATTTGCCTATGTCTATATATGTGCGTATATTTCCATTTCTGTTTCTTTTTTGTCACCCATTTTCTTTTCTCCTCTCTCTCTCTCTCTCTCTCTCTCTCTCTCTCTCTTTCCTCCTGTGCCTCTCTCTACACAATCTGTCTTCCCCTCTCTAGTACAATGCATCAGATTTCAAAGCTGAGTCCCCCACATTCCTTAGCACTCTCCACCCAGGCCCCCCTGACACACCAGTCCATGGAGCTGCCCAGCTGCCGGCACTGTAACACCGAGGCTGCATCTGGAAGCCGGTGAAATTTGGCCGGCCCTCGCCTTGGCTCTGGTCAATTCCATCCCGCCAAAAAATGCATAAACCGCTGGCTCACAGGAGAATAATATATTAAAGAAAAGAGTGCCGAGCTCGTGTGCGTCTGTGAACACCTGCCTTCCTCTAGCAAGAGCCTCGCCTGCTTCCCCTGCGGCTGCTGGCGCTGGGAGGTGCGGGTTTGTGAGCCAGCTTAAGGTTCGTTGGGAAATTCAGCTCAGGAAAAGCCAAGGACGGGCGGGCACTGCTGGGGACCCTGCTCCCTGTGCACACGCATTGCCGGGCTGACAAAGACGTCTCCATCCTCATGGGACTGGTGCGGAAGCTATGGGGAGTGTTCTAAATGTCCAGCACCCAGTGCAACAATGCATTGTTAAGATTAAAAATAATAAGCCGAGCGTGGTGGCGCATGCCTGTAATTTCAGAACTTGGGAGGCTGAGACAGGAGGATCACAGGTTCGAGGCTAGCAGACGGTAATGTAGCTAAACCATGTTTCAAAACAAGAAATAAAAAGGACTGGGGGTATAACTCAAAGGTAGAAATGCCCCTGGGTTCAATCCTCAGTACTACACACACACACACACACACACACACACATACACATGTGCGCACATGCACACACATAAACACATACGCATGCAGAGAGAGATTAAAAATAATAACGGGATGAGAAAGACACCATAAATAGCATAATTCAATTTTTAAAATGACAAATGCATAGGAAAATAAAATGGCCTGCTCCTGGCCCCTGCCAGGCCCTTGTGACGCACTATTTATCTTACAGTGTTGGCTTGTTGTGTCCGTCTGTGCTGCGAGCAGCTTGGCTTCCAGCACTGGGTTCTATTATTAGTGTCGTGTTAGAAATGTGGAAACTGAGGCCGAGAGAGATTAAATTACTTGGACCCCAGAATCCGTGTGCTCGTTGTCCCGGGGTTGGGATGAGGGATGGCGTTTTCCTTTCGCACCTCTGTTTTCTCTCATTTTCCTGCAATGACCTATGGGCTGAATAGTAAATAAGAAAGCATTTGAAGCGAGCCTGGATGGTGAGCGGGTGTCCTCGGCCAGCGCTGTCCACACTGCCATCCACACTGGCTGCGAACCTCCTCCCGCGTGGCCCCTGGGCCCCTCTCCACCTGGGGCTGTGACACCAGGATTGGATTCTGTGTGTGGCTCTGGGCGGCCCGTCTCCGGAGAGCACGATGAACCACAATTGTTCAGAGAATCGTGGCGGGAGAGACTGACAGAGGAGAGGTGTCAGGACGGCTTGAAGCCAGGACGACTGTCCACGAGCGTGAGAGGGGCCGAGACACAGGAGCCGGGGTGGGGAGGATGGCGGGATGTTAGAAGGGACGGACCAGGAGCCTCCTGGCTGCATGACAGGGAAGAGCACTCAGCTGGCTCGGGCTGTGGGGAAGACCATCCCCACGGGCATCACCAGGCACTGCTGGCTTCGTGGCATCGCCAAGCACCTTGTGGCTTGCGCCATGAAGGATGGGATTCTCCGGCTCAGCTTCAGTTTATCAGCACAGCTGGGCAGCTGTCACTCATGGTGGGGCAGTGGAAGGAACTAACGGCTAAAAAAAGTGGTCACAATGAGTCTTCAGGCGTCCACCATGGGGACAAGCCTGAGGGGAGGGGCTGCCACCGAGCCTCCTGCATCCCAGAGAATCTCCCCCGCCAAGCTCCTTGGGCACCGGTGGCCCCAGGGGGCCTGAGGGAGGCCGAGCCCCACCCCCAACCTCCACGGACTCAACCCAAGTCCCCCGTATGGCCCAAGAAGAAACAGCAGGCTTGCCCCACTGCCCCCTGACCAGCTCAGCCGGAGCCCTCTGAGGTCCACATCCAGAGGGACACATCTGCCTGTCTCAGCATCACCCAATACGGGTGGCACTCGGGAGCTGCCCATGGTCACCTGTTACTTGAGCAGGCGACAACCGGTGGCTGGCCCCCCAGGGCACAGGTTCTCCCGGCATCGGCAGCACGTTGACTTTGGAGCAATCCCCGTGGTTATTTCCTTCTTCATCAAAATGCATTTAGTGAGTCTTTTTTTGCCCAGTGGAAATCCCACCCCCACCCACCTTCCCATTACAGCTCTGGAATATGGAATCATTAGGGCTCGTAAATGCCATTCCGCTTGTTTTCTGGAGGCACAATTCCCTAGGATGAGAAGAAACGCAGAGGAAGCCACATCTGTCCCTCCGGGTCGCTGTGGAAGCGAGCTATCAGCTCACTCCATCATTTGATGGCTGTTTCTCGGCTTTTATATACATTTAAGTTCTCTCTATCCCTCTATGCCCCAAATAATTTAGCACATCCTTTACAACAAAGTGAAATAGAAATTAGGATAATTGGAAAGTTCTAGTAGAACAAATGCATTGAAAAAGAAGAGAGGGGTTCCAGGTACCACAAAAAAAAAAAAAAAGAAGAAGAGAAGGGCGGGTATTTGCTGGGCATCCCGGGCACCGCATGGTCATTAAATAAGACCCTGTGTGCACGCGCCAGGCACTGGCGGAGGGAGAGAGTAGAAAGGTGGAAAGTTTATGTCCCCTGCTCGTAAGGAGTTCACAATCCCAAGTGGTTAGTCAGTGTTGTAAAAGCAAGCCTGATGCTTTAGTGCGAAAGGTGTTGAGTAGCGTGGCCGGCCGCCGCGGTCTACCTAACGCCAGGAGGGAGCAGGAGGGAATCGTGACTTCAGCCGTCAGTTGCTGTTTAACTTTGAGCTTCCTGGCGGTCCAAAGAAAAGATGAAATTGGCCGGGTGCCTTGATTTTCATTGTCCAGAGGCTATGACTGGCTCTCAGAAATTGCATTGACTGGTTGGTTGGTTTGCTACATGAATCCAGTACTGTGGTTGCAAGAGAATGGCCTCTCATGCTGAACTTGAAAGCTTCCCGCAGCAACTTACTAAGTAGAAAAAGCAAGAAGGAGAGCAAGTGCACGGTGAGCCCCTTTTTGCAAAGAAAATACGACGCACAAAGCTTTGAATAGATAGAAAAATTCAGAATGGCGTCCCCCGCCTGCTGGCAGCGGTTCCACTCGTAAGCGTGGGTTCGGGACGGCCCGAGCTGTTCACCTGTGTTCATCCAGATGGGTCGTGTTTGCTCAAACAAGCATCTATTCCTTTCCTAGTTCAAAAACTAAAAACCAAGCGAGCAAGTGTGCTTGAATATACTTAAAAGGAAGAATGTTCTCAGTACAGAGGTGGGGCTGGCGCTGTGCAGTCATTCCTGAGAAATGGAGAGTTGCTAGTCAGCTAAAGACTTTTACCCCTGTAGGAATAGCAATAATTATAGTAGCTGATGTAAAATATGCTGAGAAAAGCCTCAGGCTTCTACTGCCAAGCGTGACAGGCAAGCTTCTGCAGCCAGGAGACGGCGCCACGCTGCACCGGAGGAGGCCCCAGGAGGAGGAGGCCCTGGGAGGAGGCTCTGGGAAGAGGCTTTGAAGAGGAGGGAGGCCCTGGGAGGAGGCCCTGGGAAGAGGCTTTGAAGGGGAGGGAGGCCCTGGGAGGAGGCCCTGGGAGGAGGCCCTGGGAGGAGGCTCTGGGAAGAGGCTTTGAAGAGGAGGGAGGCCCTGGGAGGAGGCTCTGGGAAGAAGCTTTGAAGAGGAGGGAGGCCCTGGGAGGAGGCTCTGGGAAGAGGCTTTGAAGAGGAGGGAGGCCCTGGGAGGAGGCCCTGGGAGGAGGCCCTGGGAGGAGGCTCTGGGAAGCTGTCTCTTCCCTCCACAGAGCCCACCCAGCTTAAACAACTATAGGGACCCCAGCACAGCAAGCTCACTGTGAGGCTATTTTTAATTTTTTTAAATAATAATAAAAAAACCAAAGAGCTGGGGTAGGAGACTCCAAGTGGCACCCCCTATCTCCCTAGGCCTCTCTGTCCCGGCGGGCCTGGCCCCTTTCTCTGTTCCGGAATCTCAAAGCACAAATCAAGACGTCCAGCCCCGGTCAGCAGGGCAGCCGAGGTTTAGTGCGCAGTCATTACGGAGGTTTTCCTTCGATAAACGCCTCCGTCTTCACGGGAACCTGCACTCTCTCAGCTTTATGGCTGCTCTGCCGGAGCTCTGCAGACTGAGCCGTGTCAGAGGTCACCCCGGGAGAGACACAGATCTGTCCCTATCAGATGTCCCCAGTGGCCCCAGCAGGTCGGAGCCGCGGGACCATCTGCAGCACTGGCGGGGGGCCAGCCCCAAATTACTTCCTGGGCTTCTATCTCCTCATCAATAAAAGGGACAATCATTTCTGCTGGGGGGCTGGTGGGGGGGAGGGAAAGCCATGATGAGAAAAGACGGGTTAAATTATTAGGAAAAGACATAATGTACTAAGTAACAAGCTTAATAATTAAGCTAAGTAATTAAGCTGAGAGCTTAAATACTGGCGTCATGCATATCTCGATTTAAATCTGAATTCTGCAGAAAAATTGGGCCTGTCTTTGGGTGTTCGTTCAACTCACCTCAGAGCCTCAGTTTCCTCATCTGTGAAATGGGCAGGAGTAATAGCGGCCACCTCAGAGCTCATGGAAACTTCTCCAACAGCCCTCCCTGGCACCACAATCGCCACTGTCTGGTGCTGTTTCCTTGTCTCCAAAGTGCGGGGCAGCGGCGGGCAGAGCCCTGGGTGTCTGTGTACGGCCTCCCCCAACCCCATGTCCTACATCAAGAGTTCGGGGATTGTGTCTCTCCTACTCTTCACGTACCCTCAGCCCCTAGGACAATGTCTAGCACAGAGGAGATGCTCAATGAATGTTGGCCCAAGAAACAGAAGATTAGCTAGCTTGTTGCTCCTGTGTTTGATTATTAATAAATCAATTTGCAATAAACAAAACTTGCATATTGAATGTGCTTTATTCTAAAAGCTCTCTGTTCAAAGGTCGTTTTCTTTCTCTTTTGAAGACTTTTTTTGCGGTACTGGGGATCGAACCCAGAGGCATTCTACCTCCGAGCTACACCCCCAGCCCTATTTTTTATTCTTTATTCTGAAACAGGATCTCACTAAGTTGCAGAGGGCCTCACTCTGTAGCTGAGCCTGGCCGCAAACCTGCGATTTTCCTGTCTCAGCCTCCCAAGTACTGGGATGACAAGCGTGCGCCTTCACACCCGGCTTCTTCCGAAGGTTTTAAACTTTGGGGTATAAAGTGCTGATCTAGACTCAAGGAAAAGTGGAAGCCGAGAGGAACGGCTTGGGAACATGACCGCTGGCGTGTTTTTAAAATTGAAACAGTGACAAGCTTGGGAAAAGTTGAAGCAGGCTCCCACGCCCGACGCCCCAGGCTTTGAGCACGGCTCCACCGCTCTCTGGCTGTGCTCGGATGGAGCTCCCTGGCCCAAGTTTTCCGTGTTTTCAAACCAAAATGAACTCCAAAGGCACGCACACATGCAGTGGAAGGGGGTGGGGGGCTTCTAGACTTCAAGAAATGCTACCCTGTGAGAACCCCATCACCGAGCCGCTGCCCGGCCCAGGCTGCAGGCCAAGCAGAGCTTTCCCTGTGCACACAGCTGCCTGACACCTTCTTCTGGCCGGCGCCTGAGTTCAGATCTTCCAGGAAAACCTCCCAGAAGTCCGGGAGATGCAGCAGAGTGGGCGAGAGCCGCCAAGAACGAGCCGGTGAGTTTAAGCTACCAGGTTCCGATTTTGAAAAAGGTTCTGATGAACCCGACCCCTCGCTGCCCTCCCTATTCTGTTGTTCTTTTTGAAGAACCTAAAACCCCAGGGAAGGAGTGTTGGGGACACGGCGGGCGGAATCCAATCCCCGCAGCCCCTTGCCTGGGCCCGCGAGCATCTGGTCTGACTTTCGGGCTTATCTGAACGATTCCAGTTGCAACACCATCTTGTCTGTGGGTTCACTGCTTGTTACGAAATCAGGTTTTACTTTTAAAATGCGATAATGGTGGAACCAACCTAATTAGGCGCCGAAACCAAAATCCGATGTTTTAAAAAAAAAAGTTTTCTTTTTCTAACCACTGTGGGAGAGTTGGAATCAGATTATTACTAAAGCTGGCTTGCCATAGGCTGCGAGCGAGGTGTCAGCGGAGGCGTTTTAAGTGGTCTCGGTGACTCTGTGTGGGGAACCCTGATGTCTCCAGGAAAAAATGAGAGCAGAAAAGAGTAGTGACTCCCTGAGAGGAGATTCAGGCTCAGAGCACAGCGCGCGCCTCCCGTCCCCACCGCCTCGTCTTCAACATGGGGACACAAATAGCCAATTATTTGCTCCAATTTCCAAAGACTTGGATGAGAACACAACACCCGTGCGACATGCAGGAATCAAAATCAATATGCGGAGCTTGTCCGATTAGCGTTAATATTTTTAAATTCACTTTGAAGGGGGCGTGGTGGCGCACGCTTGTAATCCCAGTACTTGGGAGGCTGAGACCGGAGGATCCGGGTTCGTGGCCAGCCTCAGCTACTTAGTGAGGCCCTCTGCAACTTAGTGAGACCCGGTTTCAAAATAAATAATAAAAAATAGGGCTGGGGGTGTAGCTCGGAGTTAGAACGCCCCTGGGTTCAATCCCCAGTACCGCAATAAATAAATAAATAAGTAAATAAATAATAAAAAATTTTTAAAAATTAAATTCACTTTGAAAAGCCTGATCTCCCTCCCTTTCCCTCTTTCTTTCTCTTTCTCTCTCTCCCTCTTTCTCTTTCTCCCTTCCCTTCCTTCCTTCTTTCCTTCCTTCCTTCCTTCCTTCCTTCCTCCCTCCCTCCCTCCCTCTCTCTCTCTCTCTCTCTCTCTCTCTCTCTCTTTCTTTCTTTCCTCGTACTGGAGATTGAACCCAGGAGCATTCTACCTCGGCGCTACACCCCCCAGCCCTTTTTTTTATTTTGGTTTTGAAACAGGGTCTCACTAGGTTGCTGAGAGTTCTCACTACATTGCTGAGGCTGTCCTTGAAACTCAGATTCTCCTGTCTCAGCCTCCTAAGTTCTGGGATTACAGATGGGTGCTACCATGCCCAGCAAAGCCTGACTTAATATTAGGTTAAGCAAAAATACAGGGCCGACACACCCGAAGGCGAGTTTGTCCTTTGACATCTTCCGCTGAAGGCCTGGCTTCGACACCAGCCCCAGTCGACTTCTTAGGGCCACTGTGGCCCTCTCTCCCCGGGCCTGTGATGTTCTTTGCCATTTGCTGGAATCTCTCCATTATCCCCATGCCTTACACTGCACGTGGGGCCCCGAGCTGCCGCAGCCCTGTCACCAGAGGCCCCACCGACTGGATGCCTGCTGTTGGGTCCGATGGCATGGAGCCGCCATTTTTGTTGGTCAGAACCAGTTGGCTGTTGGCATGATCGTATGACTTCGATGAACGTGCACCAGGCAAAGAAAGAAGACACTGAAGGGCTCGGGTTACCCCGCGCTCTAGGACTCATCTTCACATGTGATATAGCTTCTCTGTGCCTCAGTTTCCCCATATGTCAAATGGAGGGAACAGTAGCACCCTGATGCCTGCAGAGGAGGAATCCTGGTGGTGGCCCTGGGGGCCCCCTGGCCAGGCTGACTGCCTCCCACCCCCCAGCCCAGGGAAGCTTGGCCCAAGGGACCTCCCTCCTCCTTGGCCAACGCCAAAACACAGCCATTCCTGGTGCTTTGGGGATGAGTTTGTCCCTGGTCCCACAAAAGCACTGAAGGGGAGGCCTGGAGGCCAAGAGCCAAAGGCTGCCCGCTGCAAAGACCACCGCGCCGGACGGAAGCATTCACTGAAGCAGGCCTCGTGTTGTGCGGGAGGTCACTTGGGCTGGTTTGGGGTGGGGGGGCCCAGCGGTTCCTGGAGTTGCGTTTCATCTTGTTTAGGGGCTGGGCTGTATGCTCCCCTCGGCCCAATTCATCTCCTGTGCTCGCCTGCTCCAGGGCTATATATTTTAGTGGCTTCCACACTTGGGCTCTAATTTGCACAATAAAACTGAAGGGATCTCTCCCAAGGGACCGGGCTGGTCCCAGGGGCAACCTGGGACTCAGTGAGCTTTTGAGGGGCACACTGACCTCCTCCATAAACAAACACATCAGGCCTCCTTCCGCCGGCCCCCAGCAGAGGCCAGACCCCGTGCGCTGGCTGGGAGCGTGGCCATCTGCCCAAGCCCCCAGCGGTGTCAGCAGGGGTCTGCCTGGCGCTCACTGCAGGTCACTGAGCTCTGCCTGGCCCGCCAGCGCGTCCCCCTACCGTTTCTCCAGCACCCGAGGGTCCTGTGTGCTTTGGCACCTTTCTCCCGTCCCCCCAGCACGCAAAAGGAAGATTCGCCTACAGGATTCTGGTCCACAGAACTTCCTTTCCCTCCGCCTCGCTTTGCAAAATGTGGTGTGGCAGGAGAGAAGGGGCTGGAAGCTTTAAAAACTGGTTTCTGTATCCTTCTGTTTTGTGAACCAAGAAGCGGGGTTTGTCTAAGAATTTCCCCCACCCCAGGTTCCATCAAGGTCAGATGCAGACGTGGCCGCGTTGGGAGGATCCGCACCTGCCCAGGCCCCGGCTCAGTGTCTCCTGCCTCTGGCTGCTTCGACACCGAAGTGGCCGGAACCTTGGGCAGTCCCGCTGCTCTTGGCCATGTGACCAGGCTGGAGTGCCTTTCCCTGCCCACCTTTGAAGACAGTAACAAGCAGCTCGGAAAGAGGAGAGGGTGCCACCTGCCATGGAGTTTACAAGGGGGGTCCCTAGAGCAGGGGGGACCGTATGCACAAGGCTTTGCACAACCAATAAAATAAATACGGGAGCCTCCAGCCCAGGCACTGGTGGACACAGCTGCCTCTGTGTGTGTTGCTGCAGATTGAACCCAGGGGCATTCTACCTTTGAGCTACACTCCTAGCCCTATTTTATTTTATTTACTTTTTTATTTGGAAACAGGGTCTGGCTAAGTTGATGCGAGCCTCACTGAACTACTGAGGCTGGCCTCTAACCTGCAATCCTCCTTTCTCGGCCTCCCATGCACTGGGATTACAGGCGTGCGCCACCACACTCAGCCATAGCCTGCCTTTGTCCCTGATGACGACCCTGTGACAGATGGGGAAACTGAGGCCAGAAAGCCAGGAGGTCTGCTGATGACGTGCATGCTGCATGGGTCTGCACCAGTCCTGAGCCCTCTGCCTGCCAGCCACTGTGCTAGGAGAGAGAGGGGGCAGACTGCACTCTCCCTCTCTCCCTGCTAAGCCCAGTGCAATCTCATGTCTGCCCAGTGCGCAGCTTTAGGGGGCGTGAGTTTACAGCTGCAAGGCGGGCACCCCAGTATTATAGGCTCCTCCCTTCTCTAGCTTGCGGCTTCCCCCCGCTCCTCAGGGAGGCCAGGGCAGAGCTGGGAGGAGAGGAGGGCTCACAGCCGCCGGCCTTTAATGGGGCCTGGCATGCGTACCCCCATTCTCCGGCCGGGGCTGCTGTCTTGTCCATTTTCTGTTGTTATTATTGAATACCACAGACTGAGTAATTTGTAAAGAAAAGATGTGTTTAGCTCACAGTTCTGGAGGCCGACACGCCCAAGAGCAGGGTGCGGGTACCTGCTCCGCACCTGGCCAGGGCCTCATGCGGCATGGAAGCCCAGCGGAGGGCTCACGGGGAGCCAGCGAGCCAGCTCGGGGCCCGCTTCCTCTTCTTAGAAAGCCAGGGATGCCAACGTGCCCCCCATGACCTTATCCAGTCCTAAGCCCTGGGCCCAACCCCCCTCAAAAGGAGGGGCTCCCTCAACGTGCCAACTGGGGGATTAAGTTTTCAACACCTGAACTTTGGGGGAACACACTGAAACCATGGCAGATGCCGAGCCCGGTGTTCGAGGGCGCGGGGTCAGCTTCGCAAGGGGCTCAGGGGGCCCCTCCTGCAAGCCCGTAGCAACCCTCGTCTGAGAGCTGAAGTGTTCCGCAGCAGGTGGCAGGCGGCAGAGGCTCCCTGGACGCCTGGGCCTGTCACCCAGGGACTCCAAGAAGCAGGCAGGAGGGGCGGGGTGCGATGCCAGCGCCAGCCGTGCCCCTGTCACCTGCCCCAGAGCAGCACGTGACGGAATGTGGGGCGTGTCTGTCTGTCCGCCTGTGGCCGGGAGGTGGGTCCCAGGCCCTGTCCTAGCCCATCCCAGTGAAACGGGGGTGTCTCCTCTCATAGGGTTCTTGTTGAGTGAATTTCAACAAATGGAGTCCAGGGACTAGCAAAGGGTATCGAAGTATGAAAGTTTATTTTAAGTCAGGGAAAGAGAGAAGACAAAAGCAGCTCCCCCCACCACTGGGGGGAAGGGGTCTCCGAAAGAAAGTAACCACCGAAGCTCTTGGGAGGTGGGCTTTTAAACCTAACTGAGGTTCCCCACCTGCTCTTTTATGATTGGTCAGAATTGGGTTTGGGGGAACCAATGTCTTTTGTACAATTTCAATCCTTCATTTGAATTGTTATCTTGTGGGCTGATGGGCTCTGATGTGGTGCCCACCGGTCTCTCACCAGCAGCCCTCCCTACCCACCCCTCAGACCCCAGAAGCCTCGGAGATTCCTCCCAGGCAGGGCACAACGAAACACCGAGGAGTGGGGTCCTCCACTTTGGGCTAAAATAGAGCCAAGTCGCATTTTTGGGGGGTGGTGGGGATTGAACCCAGGGGAATTCTACCTCTGAGTTACACCCCCAGCCCTATTTTATTTTTTAGTTTGAAACAGTCTCACTAGGTTCCTGAGAGTCTCGCTATGTTGTCAAGGCTGTCCTCGAACCTGAGATCCTCCTGTCTCAGCCTCCCAAGTACTGGGATTACAAGCGTGCACCGCCACGCCTGGCCCAAGTTGCATTTTTTAGGAAGCAGATCGGCTGGCGACTGGAGTTAAGGGCATTGGCCCGCTATCCAGGGCAGCTCCGAGCCCATGTGCTCAGGCCCGAGACCAGCACCCACTCACACCTCTGGACTACCAGAGCGGGCGGGCAGATCCAGGAGAGAGTCCTGCAGGAGGGCGGGAGGCTGGACCCGTGTGCCTGGCGTCACTGCCTGGGACCCAAGCCCACCAAAGGAAGGGCGGAAGGGCCAGGAGCGGGCAGACCCTGCAGCGGCGGCCAGCATGGTTCACTGTGCAAACATCAGTCCCGCGCCCCTCTGAGGCGGTCACCAGGCCGGTAACAGGAGCCGGTGGCCCCGCAGTCTGACCTTTCACCTCCTCTTTGCTAAATAGGCCTAATTATTGCATTTGTCTGTCATTTGAACCACAAATGACCCATTCAGGTCAGGAGGGGAGGCGGCTTTCCAGCCCCTGTCTAGGGAGCTCCACTAATTGTACCCTCCAGGCGCGGAGTCTGCAGGAGGAGGCTGGGCTCCGTGCTTCCGTGCTTCCGGGAGGAGACTCCACATCTCCTGGTGGAAGAGGCGGCGCCCTGGAGCATCCCTCCGTGGAGCCCTGGGCGGCTGAGGGTGGAGGGCACATCCCCCTTCCCCGGCTGGGTTTGGATTCCAGATCCGTCCAAGGATCATCTTTGTTTCTGCCGGTGGCCGGTTGCCCAAGGCCCACCCAAGGGTCATGCACACCAGGGCGCTGGCCCAGCTGACACCCAGGGCCCCTCTGCCTGCGGTGCACACTGAAGACATTTCCCAGTCTCCTTTGCAGTTAGGCCACCATGTGACCTAGTTCTGGCCAATGGCGCACGGGGTGATGGGTGCCCCCAGGCCAGGACGATCGCCCCCTATGCCCACTCCTTGTTGGAGGGAAGGACTCTGGACACCTGGAGGAGGGGGCAGCTGCAAGCCGGGTCCTGTGCGACTCCTGGGGTGAGAGCTCCCCTCTCTCAACCTATATTAGACGCCGGGTGATTATAGAAGAACTTCCCTTTTATTAAAGGCCTTGACATTTGGAGATTGCTTCTCTCCGCACTTGGCCTGCTCTGAGCAAGGCGTTTAGTAACAGGACCTCGTGTTTATCCTAGAAGGTAATGTTTTGGATCAAGAGACCAATTTGCCAGCCTCCCTTACAGCTGGGATTAGCCCATGACATGTAAGTAAGTAAGTGATCATTGTCGGGTAGGAGGACATCTGAGAAACCGCCTGGAAAAAGGACCGGACAAGTTAGTTGTGTCGTGCATTCTCTTCTCTTCCTTCTGCCACCTGGAATGCAAATACAATCGCTGGAGCTCCAGCCAGCAGTTTGAGCCACGAGGAGATAAGGATGGTGGAGTAAAAGCTAAAAGGAGTCTGAGCCCCCAGTGACAGTGGAGCTCCTACATAGACCCTGGATTCCCTGTTTCTGAACTTGTTCTATAAAAGAGAAAAGTAACCCTTATATGTTGAAACCGCCACTGTTGTAGCTTTTCTGTTAAAAGTATTGGCACCTAGTGTTACATTCCTTACCTATACAAAGGCGGGACTGTCTCAACTGTTAGGTGAGGCGACACTGTGTATGTAAAGACTGCATTACGCGGTAGGCACAGAGCACAACCCACGTGAAGTGGGCGGGGCATGCCCGTAGCGCTGTGCGGGCATGCATCTATTGGAGCACACGCCTGTCTGATTCAATCGTGTCTTCTTCCTTGGTGACAGAGTTCTGTCTTGTTCAAACTTTAACCCCCAGCTTGGCACACAGTAGGGTTCTATTAATTGTCATTTTGATTACTGGGAAGTTTTTTCGATCTACCATCATTTTATCTATCTTACTTGAGTCCTTATAAAAGCGTACCATTTACTTGTGTGTATATATGCGATAAGGAATGAACGGCCAAGTGACACTTGGGGTGAATTTAGACATAAGAGTTCCTGATTTCAAGCTATGTGCCATTTTTTTTTTTTTTTTTGCAGTACTAGGGATTGAACCCAGGGGCATTCTACTTCCGAGCTACACCAACAGACCTATTTTTTATTCTTTATTTTGAAACAGGGTCTCACTAAGTTGCAGAGGGCCTCACTAAGTAGCTGAGGCTGGCCGCGAACCCAGATCCTCCGGTCTCAGCCTCCCAAGTACTAGGATTATAAGCGTGCGCCACCACGCCCGGCTCCATTTTTCAATGCTTACAAATTCCCCTCTGAACTTCCTAAGAGCCAAAGCAAAGAGGGCATGAGATGGCTTACAAAAATCAGCATGTGCATACATGCATGTGTGTGTATTTAAATTCAGAAAATTAAAAATGTCTTGCTTGGCATAAACACATCCCCCTTAGTACTGAAACCTGAGGGGATCCCTGTGCTGCGGTGGATGCCGCTCGGAACGTTGTCCCCAGGACTCCGAGGATCACACCGCCCTGCCTTGGACCATGCCACCCAGAATAAACCAGGGGTATGAGGCGAACTCTGAGAGGGCCCAAGGCAGCATGACGACCACAGGAGGACGGGAGAAAGGCAGCCAAGGGTTAACGCTTAGGCTCTGGATTCAAATCCTGCCACTTCGCGCTATGTGGCCGCTTCCAAGGGACTTTGCTAAGGGCCTTCAACACTTCCTGAGCCTCGGTCCCTTCTAGAACCTGGACATTAAAATGTCGGCCTGAGACGTGGCTGCACCTCATGCCATCTTCCCACGTCCCCAGGTGTTGGTGGCAGGAGGTGGGGACAGCTCTGCTCCTGAGTGACTGCTGGACAATGCCTCGGCCACTGTGCGGCCTCGGCAGCTGGGGCTCAGCCCAGCCATTCTCCGCTCCCTTGCTGCTCCCTCGGGAGTGCTCCCAGGGCCCTGGCACCAAGCTTCTCCTTTGCGATTGAGCCTGTCCAAGTGATACCAATTCCTGAAAGCCAAGATTTCAAGGAACTGTGTACACCGCCAAATGCAGCAGACCTTTAGCTATGTAAGTGCCTTTTTTTTTATTATTATTGGTAGTATTGTTGTTATTATTATTACAGTTCTGGGGATTGAACCCAGGGCCTTGCGCATGCTCAGCAAATGCTCTTTCAGCGTTCTTTGTCGACTGGCAGCAGAACTCTTTGTGAAAGTCCAGGAGAAAGCAACCAGGTCTCTCTTGGACTCTGGGCTCCTGGGCATAATAGTACAGTTGTTGACTGCCCAAATATCTCACCAAGGAGGCTGGCGTAGGGAAGCCAGCCCAAACTGCCCGCCCCAGGCCTTGCCCCAGGCTCAGCTGCATTCGCTGGGGGAAAGCACCATTTTCTAATTCGCAAACAGAGGCCACCTGGGCCGGGGGCGGTGGCTTAGATCACCAGCCGGGAAGCCCCTTGTTTTTTCTGTAGTTTTGGTTGTCAACTTACTAATGCAAAGCGAAGCATTGAAAGAAAGCTGTCTGGGGATTGGGGAGATTAAGAATTCTTGTCCTGCGCATTATCCCACCTCAGGGCTGCCATCAGCCCTGTTCTCCAAGCTAAGCGACTGTCTTGCAACAATACGGGTGTCCATTAGCTGGGCTTTACTTGCAGGGGCTCCGGGCAAAATTGGTCACGGAGGAGGCTGGGCAAACCTCAGGTGAGTAGCGGGCTGCTTGCACAGACAGCGCCTCCCACGGCGTCTGCAGCTCCCTGAGGCCGGGTCCGCCAGTGGTCCTTGGACCGCGGTTTCACGAGAAGAGCCGCACACTGTACCCGCGCAGACGTGTGGCATGCCGGGGTGCCTGGGCGTGGACCAGGTGAGTTGCAGGGAGTGATGGTGGGTGGAAAAAGGGGAGGAGCTAACTGCCCCCACCTGCTCTGTTTTTACTGTTGGAAAGGTGCACGTTTACCTGGACTTGGTCATCAGGCGCCGCATGCGCAGCAGGCCTGTTGCTGCCGGACACTTCCGCGGATGGGCAGTGAGTATTCCCAAGCCCTCTACGTGCGTGCACCAGCCTGTTTATCCTCCGCCTCGGCCCCGAGAGGTCCAGCACCACCACACCCAGCGTCCAGGAAGATTGCCGAGAAGAGGAGCTGATGGTGTTTATAACAAGCATGGCTCCGTCACCTTCCATGGTCCCAGGGCATTGGCTGCCCAGGGAACCAGGCTGACATCGCTCACCAGGCAAAATCCACCAGGGCAAGCGAGACGGGGAGCTTCCAGGAGGACAAGCCAGGGAGGGGGCGGATGTCCCAGCTCCTCATGAGGTCCCTGCCCTCCACCCCACCTGGGCTCACCAGTGTCCCTGCAGCCCTCAGCACCCCGCTCATCACACCTGTATCATCACACCTGTCCATACTAGCCACACACCTGCCACTGCCTCTACCTCTCACGAAAGTACACATGGAGGAAGCTCTGAGTTTTGGCGGGGAGCCAGGTGCTCTTCTAACCACGGCTCCAAGCTGCCTCGGCCAATTCGCCCTCCAGCACTGTCCCAGTCCCGCCTTACAGAGCAAGACGCTAAAACCCGTGCCGGACCAAGGGCTCAGCCTGGTGAGGATGCTGGGCCGCGCTCCAGCCACCCAGCCGGGCCCCAGAAGCTGCAGGACTGCTCACTGCCCAGCACAGGTAGGGAACATCCCATCAGCCTAGAAGGTTCTACTAGACAGCGCTGGTGAAACCCTGTGCACTTGAACCATTATTGAATATTTTTTTTTTTTGATGGTACAGGGGATTGAACCCAGGGGCATTCTACCTCTGAGCTACACCCCCAGCCCTATTTTTTTATTCTTTATTTTGAAACAGAGTCTCACTAAGTTGCGGAGGGCCTCACTAAGTAGCTGAGGCTGGCCGCAAACCCGGATCCTCCGGTCTCAGTCTCCCAAGTACTGGGATTACAAGCGTGCACCACCACGCCCGGCTGCCATTATTGAATATTACCTGCAGGATCTAGGACCGTCTCAAAGGTCGTCTGTTTCCCAAGAGCCTGACACACAGTAGGACCCAGAAAGTGCTCACTTGGTGAGCTCACAAGGGAGGAAAGAGCAAGGGAGCCTTTGCTATCCGGGTTGTTGCCCCCAACACGCAGCCCCATGAGAATACACTGCAGCGGGTTGAGAGCCCACGGGTTGGGCACACACCCTGCAGGTGCAGGGCAGCTGGGGGCAGGGAGCCCCACATTCCCTGGTGAGGGGTGGCAGCTGCGGTGAGGTGGGCAGATGGGCAGTCCACCCACCTGCACGGATGTGGTTCCCCTCCACGCTGCTGCGGTTGGTGGGTGCCACCATCCAAAGTCAGCCCTGCTGCTCCTTTTCCTGTTGCTTCTCAAAATCCGGCTCACAGCCCTTCTGGATCCGGACTCCAGGGTGGGGGGCTCATGGTGAGCTGGGACACCTCGTTGTGACAGACACCAGGAAGTGCTCAGTAAGTGATGTGGTGTGTGTATATCACCCTGGAGGGGCTGCTATTGGCCCAGAGAATGAACACCGGTGTCAACAGACTGTAGCCCAGAGCACCGTAGGGATCCAGGAAGCCACACTGCTGTGATAAGCAAGTGGAGGTCATTAAAAAGAAAAGGCGTTCAATCCCCGGTACCACACAAAAAAAATAATAATAATAAAAAGAAAAGAGACCAAACATTCCAGAATAAAGGAGAACAAGACAGACACCGGACAACTAGCGTGACCTGGGATCCCGGACGGGGTCTGGAACCAGAAAGAAACATATAGTTTCCTTTGGCTCCCCAAGGTCTTTCTTGGGCGCCTCGGCGACATTTACATGAGCTCGCTAAAGAAGCTGAACGCCTGGGATCGGCGATGACTTCCTGGTCTAGGTAACCATGCTTGGCTGTCTATGAGCGTGCCCCTGTCTATGAGTGTGCCCCTGTCCTTAGGAAATGCACTCTGGAACATTTAGGGGTAAGGACATTGTGTTGGCCAGATGTGAATTAAGCCAACATGGAGAGATGTGAGTGGCCAGGGTTGAGGATAGACAAGAACTCTATGTATTTATTCGGTAACCTTTTTTTTTTTTTGCGGTACTGGGGATTGAACCTGGGGCGTTCTACCTCCGCGCTACACCCCCGGCCCTATTTATTTTATACTTTATTTTGAAACTGGGTCTCACGAAGGTGCGGAGGGTCTCACTAAGGAGAGAGAGAGAGACAGAGAGAGAGAGAGAGAGAGAGAGAGAGCAAGCTGAGGCTGGCTGCGAACCTGGATCCTCCGGTCTCTGCCTCCCAAAGTACTGGGATTACAAGTGTGTGCCACCATGCCCGGCTTATTCGGTAACCTTTCTGAAGGCCTGAAGTTATTGCCATATAAAACGTTTAAAATATTTAAAAAGTCATGGATTATTTTGTGAAAGACATGTGCATGAGCACGCACACTCACCCTCCTCCCAGGCCAGCCTCCACTGGGCTTCCGCTGTGGGCGCTCCCTCCTCCCGGCTCTTAGCTGCCCCATCCCTCACCTCTGACATCCTCCTCCATCCAGCTCCCTTAGCGAGCCTTCCTGCTTCTGTGCACCGTGTCTCTTGCCCAACAAGGTGGTAACAACCCCACTGGCAACCTACAGGCTTCGGTGATCTCTGCACAGAGCCGCGCTTGGGTGTACGTGAGCCTTCAATCTCCGCTGCTTGACGTCCAGGCTCCAGCAGACAGTAGCACAGCTCCCCTGAGCTAAGGAACGTGAGTCCACAGCAGGCGGACACAACCTCGCGGTGGATGGAAGGGGCCACTGCTGTGTGTGGGGACCACTGCGGCTGCCTGGGGTGCTTCCAGGGCTGCCGAGTGCAGGGTGGGCCCCTCAGGGCCCAGTGCTGGTTGCAAGGCCCCGCAGCCCCATCAGGATCATTTTCTGCAGGAAAGCAAAAGGTTCTGCCTGGAACTAAAGTGTGGAGGGTGCCGTGGAGGGGTAGGAATTCCTCGGAAACTCATCTGGCTGCTGCCGCTCATCTGGCTACCCCAACCATCTTCATAACATCTAATCCAATTCCCTTCTCCAAACAGCCGCTGTGGGTCAGTGACCACAGCAGCCGACCACGTGAGCCTGTGACTCGCAGCCTAAGAATTGCCCATGCGATGCTACGGCTAGGCCAGACCGGGGCGTTACCGTAATTCCCTTAATAGCCATTGGCAAGGCGGTGGCACGGAAGACCCACGCTCGGGCTCATGAATTCACTCAATTCCTGAGTCAGGGCGGAACCGACTGAGGCCCGGTGCTGATGGCCACGTGCTGTGCCGAGGAAACCGCTTTCCAGCTTGAAGCTGTTGGAACAGTCAGCGGGGACACATCCAAAGCCACTGATGACCTCAGGTAATCGGATCCGGAGGATGACTGGCCTTGGCACTGGCAACTGAGTCCTGCAGGATCCCTCCTCCGTCTGGAAATGCACCAGAGGTTTCCCCAGCGACCAGATTCCTGGCATAGTGGGATGGCCTCAGATGCAGATGGCACAAGACCTCATCCCGCGCTGCCCTGCAGAAACCAGGCCGAGATGCTGCCGCGGGGGAGGGACGGGCCAGACGCGCTGGCTTCCTTCCTAGCATCTGTTTTCTGTTTGGCTAGCTGGGAAGATGGAAAGGAGCACAGGGAGCATCTTTGCTGGATGACGTGTTGCAGAGACGAAGAAGTGGGGGCTTTTTGCAGCTAGCAGTTACCCCAAATAATCCGACAGCCCCTCCTAGGATGTGGCGGTGTCAGGGGCTCCAATCCAGATACTCGCCCGACACCAAACCTGCCCCGCACTTGGCAGACGCCATCTCCCTTCTTGCTCCCCTGGCACTGCAGGTCAGAAAAACAGAGGCTCCAGTCTGTTTAAACTAACCTGCCAGGGCCCCCAGCCCAGCATGGCGGGCAGCATCTCATCCCAGGTCTCTCTCAAGCCAAAGTCTGTGGTCCCCTTCCTCGGGGAAGCCCCCGTCCCATGGTGAGATTCAACCTGCAACCTCTTCATCCCCACGTGCACCTTTGGAGCGTATGATGAGTAAAATCTCCAATACAAGGATCAATGCAGGGACTGCCCATCCCCCTAAACTCAGGAGCCAGGATGGAGGACCACATCCGGGCAACCTGCGTCTCCATGGAAACGGACATCCAGGAGCATCTCCTGGATGAACACCGAGTCAGTAACAGATATTTCCCAGGCAGGTGACCCTCATTTGCCACCAAATGGCGAAATCCTCAAAGCACCTCGTGGGGCTGTCCTTTCCCCAAGGAGGTGTCAGGAGATGGCGCCCCGTGTAGGTTTACAGTGCACGCTGCCGCCGTGGACACGCCGGCCCAGCCTCTGCCTCAGGGAGCCCGAGTCCTCATGAAAACTGCCTTGTGAGCTAGGTGTGGTGGTACTGTCATCCCAGTACTTGGGAAGCTGGTATAGGAGGACCACAGGTTCAAGGCCAGCCTTAGCAACTTAGAGAGAGGTCCCTCAGCAACATAGCGAGACCCTGTTTCAAAATAAAATAAAATAGGGCTGGGGGTGTAGCTCAGAGGTAGAATGCCTATAGATTCAACATCCAGTACAAGAAAGAGAGAGAGAAAAAAAGAAAGAAAGAAAGAAAGAAAGAAAGAAAGAAAGAAAGAAAGAAAAAAAAAAGAAAGAAAGAAAGGGTGACCCCCTTGGCCCGTCCAGCCCACATGAGAAGCCCCAGAAAGAACGTGCATGAGTCTTGAGCCTAAGCAATCTGGTTTTACCGACGTGGGGTCTTGTATGCCTGGTGAGGCTCATGTTTGTACGTATTGACTATTCATAATCAATTTTTGTACTGTGACACAGATTCTCAGTGTCTAGTGTTCCCACAGGAAGTGAGACTGTGGTTTATGAAGTTTGGCACGCACGTCTTTGAAGCCAAGGAGGTTGTAAATCCACCATAGGGGGTAGGGCACGTCTCTCTTGGTTGACACAGCAGGTCTCACCTACGCGGTAACCATGCCTGCGTCTCCCCCAAGCCCTTTACTCACGGCCCCTTGCTCAGGTGGTGCCCGCAGGTGCCCTGGGTACCCTCCCCAGCTCTCCACCAGTCCAGCCCGTCCTCTGCTGGGAGGCTGCTGGCCGTACTTGGCTCTCACATAGGTACAGGACAAGCGTCCGGCCGCGGGCAGGGGCGGGTGGGCTGGGGCTCTAGTTTACTATATTTAAAGTTTGGAGGAGAAGCCATCCAAGTGCTCAGGGCAAGCGGCGGCCTGGAAACCGGGGGCCTGGGGGAAGCGTCTATTGTGCTCCGCGGCCTTGGGAAAATACCTTGATCTCCTGCGTTTTAATTTCCTTTGAAAACCTCAGGTGGCTGGAGTCTTCACTAATAAAAATAAATGTAAAGCCTTCGTCAAAGAGAGTTCAACACCCCCCCCGCCCCGTGCTGTCTTCAGGGGTTATTTTGAAGTGTCCTGTGGGCATAGAGGGCTCTGTGAGATAAGGTGCCTCTTGAAGGTGTCTGGGAAAGTCCACCCCATCAGGGGTCACGAGCACAGAAGTTGAGCAGCCCCTCCTCCAGGGCGCAGAGAGATGTCCACAGGGACCCTATTTTTGTACCATTTTCCCCGAAATAGAATGGCAAGATTCTAGCCTGAGTGCTTCCTGGTGACTTTACCTCCTATGAGCATCCCCCACCCCCCCAAGAAACGACTTCCCTTGACCCCTCGTTTCCTTTACAGGTTTCCTCGCCCTCGCTCGGGGAATGCCGGCTGGGCAGGAAGACCCCACAGGGGCCTCGCTCTCTGGCTGCGGGCCCCACTTCAGTTTTTTCCCATTCCTCTTTTTTTAAAAAAGTACTTTTGTTGGTGCAGTGTAATTATACATCCCAGAGTGGTACAAACACATGTGCACACAGCCCGTGTGTTTCCTTCCGCAACCCACCCCGCTCATGTTAGGGAGATTGGTAGCAATAACTTCACGTGTGAACATAACCTTGCTTGAACTGTTTCCTTCGCCACGTCTCCTGCCCCCCAACTCCCTCCCTCAGTTCCCTTCCACTATGCTACTGGTTTCTCTCCCTATTTACCCAAAGTCCGTTTTGTTTCCTATTTTCTCTCTAGCTTCCACCTGTGAGAGAAAACATTATGACCCTTGTCTTTCTGAGACTGGCTGACCTCACTTAGCATAATATTATCTACTTCCATCCATTTTCCTGCAAATGACAGAATTTTGTTCTGTCATTTGTAAAACTCTGTTGTGTGTAGATACCACGTTTTCTTTCCATTTTTCTGTTGACAGACACCTAGGTTGGTACCATAATTTGGCTATTGTGAATTGTACTGCTATAAACATGGCTATTCGTGTATCATTATAGTATCCTGACTTTAATTCTTCTGGAAAGATACCATGGAGTAGTATAGCTGGGTCATGTGGTGGTTCCATTCCTAGTCTTTTGAGGAACCTCCGCTCTGATCTCCATAGCGGCTGTACTAATTTACAATCCCATCAACAGTGTATAAGAGTTCCTGTTTCCCCACATCCTCACCAGCATTTATTATTGTTTGTGTTCTTGATGATTGCCATTCTAACTGGAGTTAGATGGAATCTCAGGGTAGTTTTTGTTTGCATTTCCCTGATTGCGAAATGATGTTGAACATTTTTCATGTATTTATTGGCCATTTGTATATCTTTTGAGAAGTGTCTATTCAGTTCAATTGCCCAGTTTTTGATGGGGTTATTGGTTTGTTTAGTGTTAAGCTTTTAAAGCTCCTTGTCAATTCTAGATATTAGTTCTCTATCAGAGGAGTAGCTGGCAAAGGTCTTCTCCCATCCTGTAGGTTCTGGTGTGCTGAGCTTGCTCAGTGCTGTCTCTGTACTGCACCCTCTCCCTTACCCATCCTGCTTGCTCCTCACAGTAGCCATGCAAGGTGGGCTGTTGTGACCCAGAGATGGGTGGGGACATGGGGCAGGGCCCCCACAGTTCTTGTGATGTGAGTACATGGCCCTGCCCTGAGGAAGCTCAGAGTCTGCTGGATAGCAGAGCAGGGGAGCTTAGGACTCTGAGTGCTCAAGCACCACTGTATGCCCACTCCATGACTGTGTGGCCTGGTGTCTCGGTCAACATTCTCTGAGCTGCAATCCAAAACAACTGACCACACAATGTAGAGGAAGGGAGATTGATTTGCTCACAGTTTTGGAGATTTCAGAGTTCAATCCATGTCAGGCTGGGTCTGCAGAGTTCAGGGCATGGCAGTGGGAAGCAGAGAGAGGGAGAGAGCAAGGCTCTGCTCTCACATCATGGAGGCCAGAAGCAGAGAGAGAGCAGGGGGAGGAGAGAGAGATCTTACATAATCCCAAGGCCACACCCCCAGGGGTATCTCCTTAGCAACCAAGCCCTGCTTCCAACATGGCTACCTTGTTTCTGTGAGAGCTAGGGAGACATTCTAAATCCGAACCATTACACCTGGCAAGTCACAGGGCCGCTCAGGCACAAGAGAAGTGACAAGATCACATAAATTGCAAAGAGCCTGCAAAGAGTCTCATAAATTGCAAAGTCACATAAATTGTAAAGAGTCTCATGGTTACTGCGATCACTGTTGCTACCATCACCAAGACCACTCCTGGACTCCTGCTCTCCAGGCCCAGGAGCCAAGCATGGGCCAGGTGCCTCTGGACTGGATCCCAGACTAGACACAAAGAGGAGAAGGAATGAGAGTCCCTGTGTCTTCTGTACTAACAGAACAACCCCTCCACCAAAGGCACCCACACTCTGACGCCTGGAGCTGGGAGGGGGTGAGGTTCCAGGTGAAGGGGGATGAAGGTCACAGATGCAGCTAAGGCTGCCAACCAGCCCGACCTAAAACAGGGAGCCTACTCTGGCTCATCCGGGTGCCCGACAAAGTCACCAGGGTCCTTGGAAGTGGAGGAGAGAAGGGGTGGGAAGAGAACCGGAAACCACAGTACAAGAAGGCTCCACCCCCATTGCTGGCCTTGAAGATGGAGGAGGGGTCCAGGAGGGCAGACTAGGAGAGCAGCGACCTCTAGGACCAGAGGGGGGGGGACCCGCTCTCCCCCAAGCCGCAGAGGGAACACAGCCCTGCGCACGATTTGCTTTTCCACAGTGAGGACTGTGTCAAACCTCTGACTCCCAGAGCGGGGGGACAACACCTGAGCCTGTGTGAGCTGCTGGGTTTCGTGACTGGTGACCTCAGCCACAGAAACTGGCACCGCCGTCTTATTCCCTGTGTACCTGCCGGGCCTGGCAACCAGCTGATCCTAAAACAGCAAGGAGACGCACAAGCGCAAGGGTGAAGTCCGCGAGCACAAAGCCAAGCCAGCCCCGGTACCCGAGGGTTCTCCCGTGCAGTCCCTGTCTATAGTGTTCAAGAACAGGCGCGCAGGTCTGCCCCAGGGAGTGGCCAGGTGCTCCACCTGGCCGAGCTAGGCCACTTTCCCCTGCATGGTGCCGGGCTAAAGACAGACAACGTGCACAGGCAGGGAGGTGCTGGCGGGCGACGCCTGTGTTCTCCCCTCTCCTTTCCTCCGCCAGCCTCTCTGACCACCAGAGACCTCTGGACCACTAGTCACAAAAGCAGCCCTCCCCCACGGGCGGCTCCACAGCCCCCTCCCACGTGCCAGCCTGCTTTCTAGAGTTCCCTCCAGCGAGCGCACACCCGCTTGCCCTCCCCGGGAGCTTCTGGAAGCCAGAAGGGACTCCCCTCTCAGCCAGCTCCTCCCGCGATTGTGTAGGGTTTAATCCCTATAATAAATCTGTTATTCCACACCACTCGCGGTCATCCTGCCTCCGACTCCATTGGGCCGCCTGATAAACGTTATCAGGAGAGGGGGGAGCCAGGGGGAAGCTGCCAGGGGCTGTTGGAGGGGCTGGTTCCAGAGCTTGATGATTTTCACAGAAATCCACCAAGCCGTGTGACTGCGGATCGTGCATGTCTCTGCACATTCTCTGCATTTCGATATGCCGTTTTCAAGTGCGGTTGCTTCCTCTGAGGTCCTGTATTAAATTCCCAAAGCAGACGCACAAGCCACAGCGAAGGGTGTCCCTTGGTGGGTCTGTAGGGTGCTGGGTCAGAGTAACCGTGAGCAGGGCAGGGGATTTCTAATCTTCTGGCCCCCGGCCCAGAGCAGGGCACAGAGAAGGTCTACCAGGCAAATCATGGGTGCAGGCAGCTAGGAACAGGACCGGGAGGGCCTGGGAGGAGGGGAGGATGGGATGGGGACATGGGGGCCACAGGGAAGGGACTGTTCCCATCTCCCCAGGAGCCAGGCAGAAGAGAACCCTGAGTGGCTGGCCCTTTACATTTTAATAGTGCTTATCTAAGGGACATTGTCCAGAGCTAGGAAGAACACTCATAAACTGACCGAGGACATTTTATGTGCATTCCCACAAGGCTTCAGGGACCCTGAGAAAGACTCAGCTGAGATGAGATAGGCGGAGACCGGAGGGTTCCCGATCTCCCTGGGGCTCAGCCCTGGCGCCACAGAGTTCAGCCTCTGGGACCTCAACTTCCCACCGTGGACGTCTTTCCAGTTACCGAAAGGGCCTTGCTGTGGGCAGGTGTCCTCTCAGCCTTGGGTTTCAGCATTGAGAAGACAGATGTGTCCTTCCCCTCCCATCCGACTGTCTAGAAAGGGGTGAAAAATAATTTTCTTGCTGAGCATGGTGGCACACGCCTGTAATCCCAGTACTTGGGAGGCAGAGACAGGAGGATCACAGGTTCAAGGCCAGACTCAGAAACTTAGTGGGACCCTTGGCAACTTAGCAAGACTCCGTTTCAAAATAAAAAATAAGCTGAACATGGTGGCGCACACTTGTAATCCCAGTACTTGGGAGGCTGAGACAGGAGGATCGTAGGTTTGAAGCCAGCCTCAGCAATTTAGTGAGGCTCTCAGCAACTTAGCGACACCCTGTTTCCAAATAAAAAAATAAAATCTGTCTCAGGGTGTGGCTCAGAGGTAGAATGCCCCTGGGTTCAATCTCCAGCACCACAAAAATAAATAAATAAATAAAATAGGGCCGGGCATGGTGGCGCACGCTTGTAATCCCAGTACTTTGGGAGGCGGAGACTGGAGGATCAGGGTTCGTGGCCAGCCTCAGCGCTCTCTCTCTCTCTCTCTCTTTCTCTCTCTCTCTCCCTCTTTCTCTCTACTTAGTGAGGCCCTCCGCAACTTCGTGAGACCCGGTTTCAAAATAACGTATAAAAAATAGGGCCGGGGGGTGTAGCTTGGAGGTAGAACGCCCCTGGCTTCAATCTCCGGTACTGCAAAAAATAATAAAATAAAATAGGGCTGGGGGTATGGCTCAGAGATAGAACTCCCCTGGGTTCAATCCCAGAACCAAGAAAAAATTTTTCTTTGAAGATCATATATATGATTTTTATTTTAATATAATTTTATGTCAGTTTACATATTATACAAATTACTATGTAATGCATTTATATACTTATATAGTAAATGTATTTATTAAATAATAATGTAAATGAGTGTACTTATATCTAAATACATCTAAATATAGTAATGGGTATATTTTCCATCTTGGTCCATTTTCTGCTTCTGTAACAGAGTATCTGAGACTGGACAGTTTTTGAAGAACAGAGGTTTATTTCTTATGGTTCTGGGAAGTCTATCATGGAGGTACTGGCACCTGGGAGGGGCCTCTTTGCTTTGTTCTGGCTTGGCTGAAGACGGAAAGGCAGGGGAGTGGAGGGCGGGATCCCCAGGTGTGATGAGCACCCACTGTGGTAACAAACCTGCTCCCTGGAGAGCAGCATCCCTCCATCCCTGAGGGCAGAGCCTCGTGACCTAACCTCCTCCCATTAGGCCCCGCCTCTCCACACTGTTGTTGGTGATCAAGTTCCCAACAGCTGAACTCTGGGGAACACAGTTGAACCACAGTGCACCTGTTTGGGGTGTATGTGTATTTTCAATATCCATTTGGCCCTCCAGTTGCCCCTCCTGCTGCAAGTGAAATTTTCACCTGCTCGAAGCCAGAGGACATACCGCTTGGGGCTCTGCACCTTCATTTAATAATACAGGAACAATAGAAAATTGACAGTAATGGTGGCAGTCACAAGAAGGTGGCCCAGACATCAGCGAGTTGGGGAGCCTCCGCCTTGAGTTCCTATCTCAGCTCAGGGCCTGGGCCGGTGCCACATACGGCCCCCCAGGCCAGTTAGGGGAGCTCCCAGCAGATCAGCCCACAGCACTGCTACCTCATCGGGGCCGTGACATAGAGCCGGAGACCTCCATCCTAGGACTTGTGGGGACAGAACCAGGGGTCCCGCTGCCGGGCCTGGCCACATCCCCACACCTTCCCTCATTGTCGTAAGGTTCAGAGATATCCCCTGGGAAAAGCGGTGGCCCCAGTGCCCTCCCCCAACACCTCCCTAACCTGCTCCTTCCAAAGACTTCCCCGTAGAAGTGGAAGGCAACCTGGTCCTTTCCAGAGGTTCAGGCCTACAAACCCTTCCTGACTCTTCCTCCCCCCTTCCTCCTCCTCCTCCTCCTCTTCCTCCTCCTCCTCCTTTTCTCCTTCACCCTCCCCTCCTCCCGATTACTGTCTTCCTTCTTCCTCCTCCTCCTTTTCTTCTTCTCCTCTGTCCTCCCTCTCTCTCCACCTCATCCTCCACCCCTCAAGGCAGTGCATCCCTGTCTCACCCCGACTTGGTGCTCCTCCCACCTGCTCCCACTTCCTGTCCGGGCCCCGCTGCATCCTCTCAACGGAATCGCCCCACCTGTTGCACCCGTGGCCCCAGCGAGTCTACCACCGCCATCGACTCCTTTCTCTTTTGCGGGGAGGGGGATACTGGGGATTGAACTTAGGGGGGTTCTAGCTCTGAGCTACACCCCCAGCCCTTTTTGATAAAAACAGGGTCTCACTAAGTTGCTGAGGCTAGCCTCAAACCTGCGCTCCTCCTGTCTTGGCCTCCCAAGTACTAGGTTTCCAGGTGTGCGCCACCATGTCTGGCCCAACTTGATTCTTGAAGGTCACGTTACTGCCTTACTCAAATCCTTTCAGCGTCTCCTGTCTCTGCACAGCACAACCCAAGGGCAGGGCCCTGTCTCTCTGGTGCCATCTGCCGCTCTGCCCCTGTCCCCCCTACTCTGGCGTCCCTGGCTGTCCCAGGCACACCTGCTCCCCTTTCCACAGGACTGCAGAGGACCAGGCCCACATGGCGGCCCCTCTCTCCCTTCCTCAGGACACATCCCCTCCTACCGGCTTTCCTGGCCCTCTGACTTCCTCACCTGCTTCCTCACCAAGCAGAACCCTCCAGAGTGTAACTCCAGCACAGAGAGCACCCGGGACATCAGGTGCTCAGTTGTTTGCTGAATGAATGAGCGAGCGGGTGCTTAGCGCAGAGTCTCCCTCCCCGCCGCCCGCTCCTCCACCCTGCCGTCCGCAGCCCTGCGGCCGGTGGCGGCCATTTCCGATGGACGTGAATAGACCCTCTCCTGGGAAATGACTTTTCCTGTCAGATTTCCGACCGCTCATGTCCCCGAGACCAAAGGTCCCCACGTAGACGCAGTCGCTTCCAACACGCAGAACCCGCGAGTGGCAGACATCCCCCGACCTGGGGCTCAAAGACATGCTACCTCAGTTTCCCCGTGGGCCTCTGGTCTGCGGTGTGCCAGCCCCTCGGTCTTTGCAAACCTTTTTCCAGGAAGGATGAGGGACACCAGGTTTGCAAAGGCTCCTCTGAGAAGTACTGAGCTTCAGCACCCTCTCCCCCTCCCTAGGTGCGTCCTCCCCCGCTCACTCTTTCCCACCGCTCCTCCTCCTCATCTTCCAGTCTGCTTTCTCCTCCTGTGGTTCTGGAATCTGAGTCTTCTCAGGTTTTAAGCCCTGGGCCCAGTGGTTAGCGGGGCCTGGCTGCGGCCATCCCGGGCAGCAGGGCTCAGCAGGACTTCCAGGGTGGGACACAGAGCAGGCAGCCAGCCTCAGACCAGCAGGGCGGACACAAATGCCCCGGCCCTCCAGCCCTGCTCAGAGCGCCAGAGTCTGCGGCCGCCAGCAGGGCCTGGGATGTCTGGGACGACACCCGGCCTTCCCAGAACCAGGAGGTGCGGGAGCGGAGGGGACGAGTTAGCGCCTTCGGTGGAGCCTGAGCCCTGCCGGAGGGAGAGTTCCAGTCTTTGTTCTTCCTACTGATTCTCCATGGCTCCCACTGGGTGCCCGCGTCCGCCATGTTTGACTTCCCTCCAGCAGTATGAGGAGGACCCTTGTTCCCAGCGCCTTCTACACCAATTTCTCAAATATTTAGAAATTCTGAGGCATCCTGGCTTCTCAGGGCTTGGATGTGAACAATGGCGTGTCAGGAGAGAGCTCCCAGGAAGGCCAATGGAGGAAAGAAAACAATGACCCACCTCAGAGGGTCATGATGTCGCTCTGCCCATTCACAGGAGCATCGCCTGGATCCTCTGCCAGTCACAGGAGATAACGAACCTCCCCCTTTCAGCCAACACCTGCAGTGGGCTCCATCTACCCACCCATCCATCCATCCACCATGTACCCACTCACCGCCCGTCATCCATCATCCATCCACCATCCAGCCATCCATCATCCATCCACCCACCATCCATCCATCATCCATCCATCCATCCATCCATCCACCATCCATCCATCCATCCATTCATCCATCCATCCATCCATCCACCATCCATCCATCCATCCATTCATCCA
>PVJS01017537.1:0-36042 GCA_004027185.1 Glis glis
ATAAAAAATAGGGCCGGGGGCATAGCGCGGAGGTAGAACGCCCCTGCGTTCAATCCCCGGTACTGCAAAAAAAAAAAAAAAGTGGTTTGCAAGTTAGTTATTTGTAAGTTAATTAATTTGTAAAATTAGCTTTTTTATGCAGAAACAATGTTTTAATGAATGATAGAAATTCAGAGATATCTCTTCCTCTCCTCTGCACCCCCTTCCAAAAAACAAAACCCAAACCAAAACAAAACAAAACAAAAGAAACCTAGTCCACAAGGGATGATCAAAGTGCAGTGCATGCCACCACATTTCATACTGCTGATGTCCAAGTTTCAGCCTATGAATGGGACTCAAGTCTCTTCCTCGTCTTTGCATCATGTACATTATTTAGGAAGTTGTTCTTGATTCAAGAGAGTGAGCTTTCTATATACTTTTATTGGTGGAAGTGTATCAGTGAGTAAGGCAAATTTAAAATCCATGAATATTTTGAGTAAGAAGAGTTTTAATATGGGTAAATAGAAATGTATGTAATCAATGAGAAGGCTGAGATAACAAATGAGTGCAAGTGAGATTTCAGGAATTCTGATAGTGGAGAAAGCACTGGGATGCCACCATAAGGACTCCACCTGCTGGAAGCTCAGAACAGATTATTTTCAAGTTTGTTTTGGGGGGGTGGAGCTGCTGAGAACAACAATTTCACCTACTTACCCACAGAAGCTTCCAGTAAATAATGTTTTCTCCAGTTCTGCCTGTCTTAGTCCACTCAGGGTGCTGTAGCAAAATACCTTAGTATGGGTAGCATAAACAAGAGACATTTATTTCTCACTGTTTTGAAGGCTAAGAAGTTCAATATCAAGATGATAACTGATTTGGTTTCTGGTGAGATCTGTCTGCCTGGTTTTTAGATGGGGGTGGGGGAGAGAGAGATAGAGATAGATAGAAATAGAGATAGAGATAGAGATAGAGGTAGACAAAGAGATAGAGATAGAGATGAGAGAGAGAGAGAGAGAGAGAGAGAGAGAGAGAGAGAGGAAAGAATCTTCTTCCACTCATATGGCCACTAATACCATCAAGAGAGCCCCACCATCACCAATTCATCTAGCCCTAATTATCTCCCAATGTCAGCACCTTAACATATGAATTTTAGAAGGACACAAACATTCACTCCATGACATTATGTTTCCCATTTGCACTGATGGAATCTAACCAGAATCCTGCTGTAAGGAACGCTGAAAACTTCCTTTAACAGACATTCTAAGGTATGGAGAAAACTTGGATAGTATAGGGTGGTACTGAGATTCAACTAATGATGTTTGATAAAGTCCCTGTACTGGATACTTCAAATCCATATATAAACATATAAAAATAGGGCATTAAACAACAATGAAAGGATGCCTGCTTTTACCACTTACATCCCACATTGTTCTCAAGGTCTTTGCCATTTCAATAAGACAAGATAAAAATAATAGGTATATAGATTGCAAAAAATAAAGGAACCTTTTATTTGTAGACAACATGATTATCTCAGGAGAAAATGCTTAGCGATATACAAAACAACCATTAATAGTGGTTATTAATTCAGTTAATAAGTGAATATATAAGATGACATATGTTATACAAAAATGTACTTTGTACATTTATATGTTAATATATGTTAATACAAAAATGTACTTTGTACATTAGCAGCAAGAAATTGGAAGGCAAAATTAAAAAAATTAATGTGATTCAAAACTAGCATTTTAAAAACCTACAATATTTAGAAATAAATTTAATAAGCACATGTCATATCTTGTCACTAAAAACTTCAGCATTGTTGAGAAAAATTTAAAAAATACTTAAGTGGAAACACATATTATGTTTATAGATGGGAAAGATTCAATGTTATGAGGCTGTTACATATATTCAGATTAATCTGGAGATGTAGTGCAGTCTGAATCAAAATTTCAGTTTGTTTTTCCATTAAAATAGAACCCAAAAAGTTGATATAAAATGTGTATGGAAATATAAAGGGCCAAGAATAGCAAAGCAAATTTAAAAAGGAAGAACAAAATTGGAGATCTTAAATTACCTAGTTAGAATAATTATTTTTAAATTAGAGTAATCAAGAGAGTGAGGTAATGATAGAAAGGTAAACATATATTACTGGAACAGAATAAAGAACACAGATATAGACCCCAACATTTCTAGTCAATTGTTTTCACCAAAAGTTTCAAAAACAATTCAATGGGGATAGAGAGATTTTTCCTTATAAATATTTCTAGAAAATCTGCATATGTATATGGAAATGAACATGAAGATCAAATTCTCCTTCTACCATAAACAAAATACAATACAAAAGGGATCAGATCTCTAAAGGTAAAAGGTAAAACTTAGAATTCTAACTGAAAACATTAGAAAATATCTTGATAATCTTGGAATAGGGAATTATTTGAAGTCATCAGAAACAAAAAAATCATAAAAGAACAAAACTGATAAAGAGGATTTTACCAAATTTAAAAATATTTGTTGTTCAAAAGAATCATTTAAGAAAAGAAACATGAAAATCACAGAATGAAAGAAAATATTCATAATACACATACCTTACCAAAAACTTATATCATAAATACATGAAGAACCCTAATAAATCAGTGATAAGGATGCAAACACCCCAATACCCAAATGAGGATATAATTTTAACAAGTAATTTATTAGAAATAATTTTGACAAGTAATTCATTAGAAATATAGAATGGCCCATACCATATAAAATGAACATATTTAATCATTAGAATATGTGTTTTAATACAAATTAAAATGTATTGAACATATTAAATCTGTATTAAAACCATTAATCCACAATAAGATAGCACTTAACATTTATTAAACCAAAGTAAAATGGAATAGAAAAGGAAAGAAGAAAAAAGAAAAGTTGAGTATACCTAGTATTGATAAGGATGGGGGACTTGAAATTTATACAATGTTTGTGGAAATATAAAATGTATAATCACTATGGAAAATCAGTTAACAGTTTCTTCATAAGTCAAAGTCAGCATAATTTTACCCTATGATGGAGACCTTTTACTCCTGAATAGTTACCAAAATATATGTCTACATAAGAATGATACAAAAAATTTGTGGCAGATTTATTCACAATGGTCAAACTAAACAAAAACAAAAAAGGAAATGACTCAAATGCCTATTAACAGATAAGTAGATAAACACATTATGGTATATTTAAATAATGGAATGCTACTCAGAGTTCGAAACTACAAATACACAGAAGAGCATGGATACTTTTCAAAATTATTATGTTGAGAAATAGAAGCTAGACTTGCAAAGTATATATTAACAGATTATATTTATATAGGTTCTAGAAAATGCAAATTAAAGTACTCCAACAAAAAGCAGATAAATGGTTGTCTTGTGCAAAGGGTCTGAAGGACTGCAAATGGTCATGAGAAGTGTTTATGTTGTAATTTTTTTCAAAATTTGATTACAGAGTGTATGATTATAGTCTCATGAATATATGTATATACCTGTTAAATGTATTAAGTAATACGTTTTAAATGGATACTCTCTGGTTTACATACATTATTCTTCACTTAAATTAATGTATAGGAAAATAAACATTATATCTCTGCCTAATATGTTTTTTCTTGAACAAATAAATATGCCTGCATTTCTGTCATCAGCCTGTATCTCAAAATTACTGAGGGCCTGTTGTCCTTTCAGCTATGTTGCTTGCTTGCAAAAGTTAGTCTCCTGGCTGATAGCCACTTGCTCCCCCTGCAGACCATCCAGTTATTACACATTCCCAACTGCTGGCTGTGGGTCCAGACTGGCTCCAACTGGTTAAGATGCCCTGTTGACACTACAGAGGACCTTCAGTTCATTACAGTCTAATTATAATAATGAAAAAACACCTTGTGGGGTCAGGTCAGATCCAACCATACCCAATTAGGGACAAAAGGAGGTGATACCCTGATCCCTGGAAATTTCCCCTTCCCATGAAAAGTTCTGATGCATACCACACCTCCTGATTGCCCAGCCCCAGGGAACATACAGACCACAGTTCTGCTTGGGGAGTAGGTGCTTTTAGAATGTAAGCTTCCCATCTCCATTCACTAGCCATTAACATAGCACTGAAGAACATTGAGTAGAAAAAGAACCTGCAGACAGGGCCATGTTTTTCCACAAAGGAAGCTACAGTGATACATGGGTCATTGTATACACACACCTCTGATATGTTTGATCCTTCACTAGGTTTGTACCAGTTCTGCTTAAAATCCTTAATTTAAAAACCATATTAGAGGCTTAGCCAAGACTAGAATATCTTATATAAAATATTAGGGAATACAGATGAGAAGAAAACTGGTCAATATATTTAAATATAAATATAAATAATAAATCTAGGAAGAAAAATGCACAGTTGCTATAGCAGTTACATGGGCATCTGAATTTTGGGCTGCCCTTGGTACTCAGAACTATGTTTTTCATTTTATTTTATTTTATTTTATTTTATTTTATTTTATTTTATTTTATTTTATGTTATATATATATATATGTGTATATATATATATATATATATATATATTCATTTATTGGTGCATTGTAATTATACATTTTGATAAGTGTCAGGGTAGCAGAATCATACATGCACACATTGCTCATTTAGCCCTCCCTCAAATCCCACCCCATTCCCTCCCCCTTCCCTCCCCCTCATGCTCAGCATAGTGATTGAGTCTTAAAGCTTGTGTATATACATCATGTGCTTTAGTGTGTTTCTCTCCGCCCCGCTCCCAATTCCCTCAGTTATGTCATCTTCTTTGTTCAACTAATGCTTTCTTCATCTTTGTCTGGAGTCCCTTCTAAGTCCCATTCTACCTAGCTTCCACATATTAGGGAAAACATCTGACTTTTCACTATTTGTGACTGACTAATCTCACTTAGCATAATGTTCTCTAGTTCTCTTCATTTACCTGCAAATGAGGTAATTTTGTTCTTCTTTATGGCTGTGTAAAATTTCATTGTGTACATATCCCATAGTCTTGTAATCCATTCATCAGGTGATGGACACCCTGGCTGGTTTAGCAATTGTGAATTGTGCAGCTATAAACATAGATACACATGCATTAGTCTGGTACTTTGGTTTCAGATCTTTTGGGTAGATGCCTAGAAGTGATATAGCTGGGTCATATGGTAGGTTCATTCCTATTCTTCTGAGGATCCTCCACACTGTTTTCCAAAGTAGTTGCACTAATTTGCAATCCCACCAACAGTGTATTAGAGTTCCTGCTTCTCCACATCCTCACCAGCATTTGTTGTTATTTGTGTTTTTAATGATTGCCATTCTAATTGGGGTTAGGTGAAATCTCAGGGTAGTTTTGATTTGCATCTCTCTGATTGCTAATGATGTTGAACATTTTTTCATACATTTATTGGTCATTTGTATTTCTTCTGTGAAGTGTCTATTTAGTTCACTTATCCATTTTTTGATTGGGTTATTTTTTTTTAGTGGTGATTTTTTTAAGTTCTCTGTATATTCTAGGTCTTAGTCCTCTATTAGAGGAGTAGCTGGCAAAAATCTTCTCCCATTCTGTTGGCTCTCTGTTGAGGATCTTGATTGTTTCCTTTGCTGCACAAAAGCTCTTCAGTTTAATGCAATCCCATGTATTGATCCTCATTTTAATTTCCTGTGCCTTTGGGGTCTTGTTGAGGTAGTCTTTACCTGTGCCTATGTGTTGAAGTGTTGGACCTACTCCCTCTTTGAGTAGCTGCAAGGTCTCTGGTCTGATTTCTAGGTCTTTGATCCATCTTGAATTGACTCTTGTACAAGGTGAGAAGGTGAGGTTTATTTCTATTTTTCTGCATATGGTTAGCCAGTTTTGCCAACACCATTTGTTGGAGAGACTATATTTTTTACAGTGGATGTTTTTAGCCCCTTTCTCAAAAATCAATTGGCTGTAGGTATGTGGAGTTGTTTCAGAGTCTTCTATTCTGCTCCATTGGTCTATGTGTCTGCTTTTGTGCCAATAGCATGCTGTTTTTATTACTATGGCTTTGTAGTATAGTTTGAAGTCAGGTATTGTAATGCCTCCTCCATGGTTCTTGTTGCTCAAAACTACTTAGGCTATTCTGGGTTTTTTGTTGTTCCACATGAATTTAAGGAAAGATTTTTCTATGTCAGTGAAGAATGACTTTGGTAATTTAATGGGTATTGCACTGAATCTGTAGATCACTTTTGGAAGAATGGCCATTTTGATGATATTTATTCTGCCTACCCAAGAGCATGGGAGATATTTCCATCTTCTAAGGTCTTCTTCAATTTCTTTTTTCAATGTTTTATAATTTTCCTTGTAGAGGTCTTTTACCTCCTTGGTTAGGTTTATTCCCAAGTATTTTATTGTTTTGGGGGATATCACGAGTGGAAATGTCTTCTGGATTTCTTTTTCAGTGAATTTATGGTTGGCATACAGAAAAGCGTCTGATTTTTTAATATTGATTTTGTATACTGACACTTTGCTGAATTTGTTGATCAGTTCTATGAGCCTTTTGGTTGAGTTTGTTGGATCTTCTAAGTATAATAGCATGTTATCTGCAAATAGAGATAGTTTCAGTTCCTTTTTTCCTATTTGTACTCCTTTTATTTCCTCCTCTTGCCTTCTTGCTCTGGCTAGAGTCTCAAGTACTGTATTGAAAAGGAGTGGTGAAGCCAGGTGTGGTGGTGCACGCTTATAATCCCAGTACTTTGGAAGGCGGAAACAGGAGGATTCGGGTTTGCGGCCAGCTTCAGCTCTCTCTCTCTCTCTCTCTCTCTCTCTCTCTCTCCCTATTTAGTGAGGCCCTCTGCAACTTTGTGAGACCCAGTTTCAAAATAAAGTATAAAAAAAATAGGGCCGGGGTGTAGCGCGGAGGTAGAACGCCCCTGGGTTCAATCCCCGGTACCGCAAAAAAAAGAAAAGGAGTGGTGAGAGCGGACATCCTTGTCTTATTCCTGTTTTTAAGGGGAACTCTCGAAGTTTTTCCCCATTCAGTATGATATTTGCTGTGGGCCTATTGTATATTGTCTTTATGATGTTGAGGTATGTTCCTTCTATTCCGATTCTCTGCAATGTTTTTAGCATGAATGGGTGTTGGATTTTGTCAAATGCTTTTTCAGCATCTATTGAAATGATCATGTGATTTTTGTCTTTAGTTCTGTTTATGTGGTGAATTACATGGATTGTTTTACATATGTTGAACCAGCCTTGCATCCCTGGGATAAACCTGACTTGTTCATGGTGTACAATTTTCTTAATGTGGTTTTGAATGTGTGTTGTTAGTATTTTGTTTAGAAGTTTTGTGTCTAAGATCATCAATGATATGAACCTGTAATTTTCTTTCCTTGAGCTGTCTCTATTTGGTTTTGGTATTAATGTGATATTGGCTTCATAGAATGTATTTGGGAGAGTCCCATTTCTTTCTATTTCATGGAATAAATTAAGGAATATTGGGATTAGCTCTTCTATAATGGTTTTATAGAATTCACCTGGGAAACCATCTGGACCTGGGCTTCTCTTTGATGGTAAACTCTTTATTGCTGCTTCAATCTCTTTGATCGTTATTGGTTGTTTTTCGTCAGGTGGAATATTCTGTATGTGTCTAGTAGGTCTATTTGGCCTATGCTGTTCCTTAGGATTGAGGCATCTTTATTGACCTTTTGTCTTGAAGATCGATCGAGTGGTGTGAGAGGAGTGTTGAAGTCTCCCAATATTATTGTATTAGGATCTATGTTTGACTTAAAGTCACAAAGAATTTGTTTTATGAAAGTGGTCACACCTATATTTGGGGCATAAATGTTGACTATCGTTATATGCTCTTGCTGGATTGTTTCTTTTATCAGTTAAAAGTGACCTTCTTCATCTCTTCTGATAAGTTTAGGCTTGAAGTTTAATTTGTCTGATATCATAGTTGCTACTCCTGCTTGTCTTCATGTTCCACTAGCCTGGACTACCTTGCTCCAGTCTTTTACCTTTAGTGTGTGAGTGTCTTTACTTTTAAGTGTGTTTCTTGTAAGCAGCATATAGATGGATTAAGATTTTTTATCTATTTTGCTACCTTATGTCTTTTGATTGGGGAATTGAGTCCATTTATATTCAGCATGGTTATTGAGATATGATTCTTAATTCCTAACATTTTGAGTTTTGACTTCTGTTTGAGGTAGTTTTTTTTTTCCATTTCTTAGTTGGCTGTTTGATGTAGATTATTGTTTCTTTGGTTCTGGCATTCATTTATTATCTCCTCTTTATAGTAAATTTGAGTATTTTCTCTAATGTTGGTTTGGCAGACATAAATTCTTTCAGCTTCTGTTTGTCGTGAAAGGTTTTTATTTCTCCATCAAATTTTATAGATATCTTTGATGGGTAGGTAAATCTTGGTTGGAAGTTGTTTTCTTTCAGAGTATGGAATATGTTTCCGCAGGCCCTCCTGGCCTGACATGGTTTGGAAGGTCAGGAGTTGATTCTTATTGGTTTGCTTCTGTATGTTACTTGGTTTTTTTCTCTAGTTGCCTTTAAGATTCTCTCCTTGGCCTCTACCTTAGTCAATTTGACAATTATGTGATGTGGTGAACATCTTCTCTGATCTTGTCTATTAGGGGTTCTATATGTTTCCTGTACCTGGGTGTCAACCTCCCTTTTTATGTTTGGGAAATTTTCTAATATTACTTCTCTGAAAAGATTATTTATTCCTTTGGTTTCAGCTTCTATTCCCTCTTCTATGCCTATTATCTTAGGTTTGCTCTTTTCAAATTGGCCGAGATTTCTTCGATGTCCAATTCATGCTGTCTTCATTTCAATTATTCCATCCTTCACTTCCTTAAGAGCTTCTTTTTGATTCCTGTTCAGGGTGTCAGATTCTTTGTTTATTTAATCCTTCATTGCTTTCAGGCTCTCTCTGAATTCTTTTCAGAAATCCTGTATCATTTCTACTACTAAAGTTCTGAATTGTCTTTCTGGCAATCCCTGCATTTCTGTGCTGATGGGTTCTATTATTGTGGAATTGTGGGAGCTCATTGTTTCTTTGTTGTTCCTCCTTCCCATGATTTCAGGTTTCTTAAGTTTTTATCTTTGTTGCTTTTGGTATCTCTCTTTCACTCTGTAGGTTTCCTATGTCTAATCACTCTCCCTGTTCTGGAGGTAGATATTTATTACTAGGTGTGCCTTAAAGATGACTAGCCTCTATTGTATGGCTATTCTTAGCTCTCTGTTATGTGTTTATCATCCTTTAATATATTCTTCAAAATCTGTGTCCTGTATCACTTCACTACTGTTCTGCCAGTAGATTGTTGGTACTGGGTTGCAATTACTCTAGGGTTCCTTCTGTCTGTTGCAATGGTGTTGTTGATGAGATCCAGGTGTTGAGGTCTGTGGACCTGTCTGTCACCTCTGTAATAGGGGGTAGACTCAGAGATGTGGGTAGGTCAGTTTGTACCCTGTGCATTTTTAAACTTCAATGTGCGGCTGCTGATTGGTTCCGTTTGTCAGTGAGTTTGCCTTTGGTGTCTGACAGTCTTTTCTGGTGGTTCACCTATTTGGCCTGAGCACAGGTGAAGAACACTGGCACTCTCTGTTTCCTGAGTCTCTCTGTCTCTGCCTGTTTAGGCAGAGACCCTCTTGGACTGGCCTGGGTGCAGGTGGGGGAAGGCTCACCCTCTTCACTGCCTGTGTCCCTCTTTCTCTCTGCCTGGGCACAGGTTGGGACACCAGCACTCTCCGCCCATTAGGCCGATTCCCTCTCAGGCTGGCCTGGGCACAGGTGGAGGAAGAGTGACACTCTCTGCTGCCCATGATCCTCTTTCTCTCCTCCTGGTTGCAGGCAGGTAACACAGGTGCTCTCTGCCTGTTTAGGCTGAGACCCTCTCGGGCTGGCCTGAGCTCAGGCAAGGAATGCCAGTGTCCTCTGCTTCTCGTGTCCCTCTGTCACTCTGCCTGTTTAGGCTGAGTCCTTCTTGGGCTGGCCTGGGCGCACACGTGTAAGACTGGCACTCTCCGCTTTCCGTGTCCCTCTGTCACTCTGCCTGTTTAGGCAGGGACCTTCTCAGGCTAGCCTGGGCACAGGCGAGGAAGAGCACTCTGCTGTCCACACGACCCTATTTTCTCTCTGCCTAGGCTCAGGCGGGGAACTCTGGTACCCTCCACTTCCCAAGTCCCTCTGGGTCTGTCTGTTTAGGTGAAGACACTCTGCAGCTGGCCTGGGCTCTGGGGGGGGGGGGAGGCACCGCTCTCTGCTGTCTGCATCCCACTTTCTCACACTGGTGCTTTCAGCTTCCCGCCTCTGCTTGCTGCCAAGTCCCTCCGGGGCTGTTCTAGGCACCGGCGGGGACGCCACGCTCCCCAGAGAAGGCTGTGTTGGTCTGCAACTTTCAGACTTGCTCTGTTCCTCAGATTTTCATGTATGGCTACAGCCACAGACTGCTTGTATCCCCACCCTCTCTTTTTTTCGGGGGTGGGGGACTCTTTTCAGTTATCCTGTGAGGCTGCAGCACTCACCTCTCCTTCCGAGTGTGCAGAGGACCAGTAGATTGCGATGGAAGTGGATGGTTGTCGTCCTTTGCCATCTTTTTGTCCTGGGGCTGTCGGATTTTGTGGTTGATGATCCCAATGTCTGTGAGAAAGGCCTCAGGTTGCTGGTTATAAGATTTTTCGGATCTTCTGAAGGTTCCTGCTGGTCCGGCGACCCAGTCTGGAACGGGGTTATTCTTCTCCTGTCTCTGGGTTGTTACCCCTTTTTTTACCTTTTTTCAGCCTGGGTGTTAATTGGTGGGCTTTGATGTATTCTTAAATGTTATTGTCTTTAGTTCCTTTCTCCCACGAAAGTAGTATGGGATGTGTATGGCTGTTCAGTTTGGAGCACCCGAGACAATTTAGAGACAGGCTCCTCTCGGTGTCCTTACTCTGATGCCATCTTGTCCTCTCTGTTTTTCATTTTATTATTCAATCCACTTTCCCTATGTTCTCAGCCAGGGCTCTTGCTGGCTATAGTACTTATCTTAGTAGTGTAATCCTAACTTCCATTCTGAATAGGTCTAAGGGTCTGATCCATTAGTAGTCCTGCCTTATCAGGTTATTATAATGTTTTTAAAATAATCAATTGGGAGGCCATTAAGTGGAGATGGCTCCAGCACCTTGCATTCCTGTGGAAGCATATCAAAACCAACCAGGAAAATGAAACTTAAGGTTTGCCAATTTGAAATATTTCCCTTGTCTTGCTTCCATGAACATCTTATAAAAGTTTTCCCCTTATGCCCTCTGGGTGGAGCCCTGAACTGCTTAGAGTGTGATGATTCTTGATCTGTGAATTGCTAAATGTTCAAATTAACTCACTATAGTTTTAGTGTGCTTGTTCATCTTATAACAATAGAATATCTTCACAATTTACCCTGCAATAATAGAGTCCTACAAATCATCTAGGCCTATGCAGAACCCTGTTTTGATGGTTAAATTTTACAAATATTAACAAGAGAGGAATTGACAATGAAGGAGTTCAAGAAGACATGTAGAATCCAGGAAGAAAACCAGGAGTATTGGGAGTCCTAAAAGTACATAGAGAAATGTATTTCAAGAAGGAAGCTGGGCGTGGTGGCACACGCTTGTAATCCCAGTACTTTGGGAGGTGGAGACCGGAGGATCCGGGTTCCCGGCTAGCCTCAGCTCACGCACGCGTGCGCGCACTCTCTCTCTCTCTCCCTGTCTCTCTCTCTCTCTCTCCCTGTCTCTCTCTCCATCTCTACTTAGTGAGGCCCTTTGCAACTTCATGAGACCCAGTTTCAAAATAAAAGTATAAAAAAATAGGGTCGGGGGTGTAGCGCGGAGGTAGAACGCCCCTGCATTCAATTCCCAGTACCACAAAAAAAAAAAAAGAAGAAGGAATAAGGGTCAAATATGTTGAATCATGCTCAGAGAAATGTTTAGATAAAAGTTAACCAAACATTGCATTTGACAACAAAAAGCCCCTAGTGACTTTATCATGCATCAAGTGAGAGGTGAAGAAAAGTCAGACAAAAAGTAGGCTGAAGGAAAAAGAAGGTTGGACATGCAGAGAGGAAGTACTGATTTTATTTTACCATATTGTTGTAGAAGAGATCAAGAAACTAGGGAAATGGCTAGAGAGAGGGAGAGAAAGGAAAGTATTTCAAAATGGCAGATGAGTATCAGCATGCAGCAGATTATATTTGAGAGGAAGAAAGAGATGATTAGGAAGTAAAACTCTTGCCAAGTTAAATTTAACTCATTAAGTCTCAATATGTACAGGTGATGAGGTAGGATAGAAGAAGGGAGACACTGGGAAGAAAAATATAGATTTAAATTTTGAAAGTTCATAATCTATCTCCACTCTATAGGGTGTGTTCAGTCAGGCAGAAGCCTTAATGAGCTCACACCCTTAATCACAATGGCTCCTCTCCACACCTGAGATTCCTGAGAAACAAAGGGTCAAAAAGGACAAGGTCAGACGCCAGCCAGCCACCACTCATCAGTTGCCAGGGAAACCTGAAGGTTAAGAGGAAGTCCTGCCCTCCACTGTGCCACCCTATCTGCCCCCTCCTATAAAAGAACTGAGCAGGCGGCAAAACACTCTCTTGCTTGCTTGGATGGATGGACATGTGCAGAGACACTCGCTTTCCTCTTGAGAAGACCCCCAACCTGTCTCCCCACCTTTCTTAAATTAATTAAACCTTTGCCTTTCTCCGATGGCACGTGTTGAAATTTTTTTTCATCATGGAGGCCAAGGACTCACAGAATTAGCATGTCTCCCCATGACACAGGCATATAGAACTTTAATTGTGGTCATCATTTGAGCCTCCTCTCTCCTCCTTTCTACTCCTGTGATCATTGGTGTTCAGATGGCAAGACTAAGAACTCACTTTGGTTCACCAGGTCCCATCAAATCTGCCAGACCTGCTGTTCCCATATACTTATAAAGGCATAAAATGCTTTTGTATTTCTGGAAGTCCCAGAGTACTTTCCCAGATTAAGTCCTAGAGTCCCTTCCCAACCTCCCATTCCTAAGATATCCAATCTTCACTCTACAGGAGTATTTTTAACCTTTATAAATTTCTCTTTCCTTATATTTCTTTTACAGTCTTTTCTCTCTGTGTCTCTCAAAAACCTGTTACCTAGGTGTTCATGACACAGATGAAACAATAATCTTCTCAGTGGTTTCAAACATTTATAAACAAAAGCCAGAAAGGCAAGTGCTACAGGCACCTATGACACAAATTCCCTAAGGTAAGAAAGGACAGACAAGACACCTACCTAAATACAGAAGGAATAAACAGAAAAAAGGTTTGGAAGAAAACAATGCTCTCACATTTCTTATTATGTTCACAGTGTATTAATATAGTATATGGGATTCAGTATAAAATTTTATTTTATATAATTGTGTATATTTAGGTAGAATTTCAGGAATTGACAGATAATCCTCCAGGGCCAGGAGCCAGGTGGTATTATGTCCTTGAAGCTACTCTACCTAATCACCTTCTGCCCTCTACAGCTGCTGCTTCTCCTTCACTAAGGAACCTATTGATTCTCTATGTCTCCAAATTATTTTCACAGCACTCTCTTCCTCACATGTGAGAAACACTCTGAACTCAGGAAAGTGCAGTTCAGATAGTTTAAATGTTATTTCTATTGAGGTATATATTATAAAAATCTTAGAAAAATTAAACTGTATTTTCTAACCAATGGCAAGATAAATTAAAACCTATTAAGTGCCAAGTTTTCATTTCTGTGAATATTTCAATGAAATTAACATAAGTGCATTAAATAGATTAGTAATCATAATATAGAGCTTATATATCATTTCTGCACATATATTTTACATATATATGAAATACCTATTTGTTTCAAATTCTCTAATCATTCACCTTTTCTCAAAAGAATAGAACTTTAAAAACATTATAATTATTTCAATACTACCATAAGTGATGTATGTGTTGGTTGCTCAATTTAAATTTTTATCAGTGTTCTACTTCTGGGGCAAAATGGGTTAAAGAAAAAGGCATTTTTGGCAAATCAAAGGGAAAACAAAATTATTCCATCATTCATTCATTTGAGCTTTAAGTGCCTACACTGTATGGGGAGGGCACTGTGCTTGAAGCAATGTAGTGATTTCTGACTCAAACATTTTATCGAAGAGTCCAGTTTCTATCCCAGCTGCCCTGCTTCATGCCCTCAGCCCCTAGTGGCACAACTCTTTTCAGTTGGTGAAGCTCTGATTTTCAGACTTACTCTAAAAACCTTTAAATATAAGTTTATTAAACATGGGTCATTTAATTAAAGTGAATTAATACATTTAATTAAATGCAATTAATCCATACTTGAACTCTGTGGTAATTTTATTGCAATGGGGAATACTTTAAAGAACAACAAAAAAATCACTAAATATATCAGTAATATAAATAAACCATTGACCTTTTCCCCTTGGAATCTCTGCTGGTGTTTGGCTTCAACTCTAGATCTTCACAATACAAAAAGTTAAGCTAAAATGCCTGCACTTTAATGTTGCCTGTGTAGTTGAGTTCTCAAAGTACTGAATAAAATGGAAGATAATCAATTAAGAGTGGTAGAACATAAGGTCACTCATCAACTTCCTCTCTGGTCATGTTGGAATTTGAACTTTAGGTTTCTTCTGTGTCATCTATTTTGAAATTTGGAATTATGTATTGGCTTTTTTGCACAAAAGCATACAGCACAGAAGAACAAAGAACCTTTTATAAGTATATCTAACAATTCCTGATTTCCTACTCTGAATGTAGCTCTGTGAGAAGATTCAGAAATACACACACACACACACACACACACACACACACACACAGAAATTGAGGACATTTTCTTCAGAAGGAAAACAGATGAAAAATATATTTACATGAAAATATTCCCATATGCATCTTGTTTTGATGATAAAAATAGATCTTTGTACTGGCAAATAATCCAGTTAGAAAGGTCAATACCCACTGGACCTACCAAATTGCCTTTTAAATACTGATTCATGATGTCTGAGTGGAAGTAGTAATAACTGCAATGTGTCATATCATCATTAAACACAACTGTCAAGAACTGTCACATAAATATTCTGCCCCTCATAAATAATTTGACCATCTGGGGTCAAAAACAGGAGCTCTTCAATCAATGCTTGACAACTGTATTCCCAAAGACATTCTTTCATGGTTTTTGCAAAACCTATAAAAAGTACATGTGTAACATGTCTCACAGTGTCCTTGTGCTCACCTCTTCCCTCAGGCCTGATATTAAGTGTTTTCATGATACAAATTTTAAGGAAAGGGGTAGAAGCAAAACTATTTTGTTTTTATTTTATTATCTTTTATTTCATTGGTCATTGTAATCATATATCATGATGAAGTTCAGAGGGATAGAGACATACGGGCACATAGCAATCAGTGAGCCTTCCTCCAGTTCCCACCCCGTCCCTTTCCTTCCCCACCTCCCCATGCATCACATTGTGATTTGTTGATAAATTTGTGTATGTTCATCATGTCCATTGAAGTGTTTCCCTCTCCCAGTCTTCCTCCCCCCTCCTGCCTCCCTCAATTAGGTCCCCTCCCTCACTCCACTAAGGTTTCTCCTCCTTTGTCTAGAGTCTTTCTTGCTTCCCAATTTCTCCCTAGCTTCCACTTATGAGGAAAACATCCAATGTTTCACTTCTTGTGACTGACTAATCACTTAGCATGATATTTTCCATTTCCCTGCAAATGACATAATTTTGTTTTTCTTTACGGCTGATTATAATTTCATTGTGTGTATATCCCATAATTTTGTAATACATTCATCTGTTGTTGGACACCTAGGCTGGTTCCATAGTTTGGCAATTATGAATTGTTCTGCCATAAACATAGGTGTGCATGCATTACTGTAGTCGTCTGGTTTCAATTTTTGGGGATAGATACCCAGGAGTAGTAGCAAGACTATTTTGAAAAGAAAATTTATCAAAACAGGCTACTTGAGCTTGCTGTGCAATCATGGTGCCCACAATTGAATCTCCTATGTAACTCGCTGATATTTTAATTTGAATATGAAATGCAAGGGAATGTGAGTTTCACAGAAAGATGCAGAGTTCTGATTATTATGGGACTTTAAATAGGTTATCAGCTCCCTAAGCTTTTAGAAGTTGGATAAATTTATATCAGGAACTGCGAAGAACCTAAAGATTTAAATAGTCTCTGATCATTTGAATAGTTGCGAAATTTTAGCCAATTCCATTCTATTTTATGAGGGCAGAATTAGAAAAGGGAAAATAAAGAGACAGATGAGGGAAATTAAATTGATTCATCACTTTAATTCTAGATTCTTAACAGAGTATGTGTTTTAGTTTAAAAAAAAAACCTACAAACACTTTAAGCTAATGTTTTCTCTACAATGAAATTATAACTTAAATTCTGGCGTATGCCATTGGCATCCTGTCCATATCTCCCTGTCCTTACCATATGAGTTTCTACAAAACTACTGCTTTTTGTTGTTGTTGTTGTTGTTGTTGTTGTGCTGGGGATTGAAACCTGGGGCATTTCACCTCCAAAATACACCCCCAACTTTTTTTATTTTTATTTTGGAATAGGGTCTTCCTAGGTTGTGGAGAGTCTTGCTACATTGCTGAGGGTGTACTACAACCTAGGATCCTCCTGTCTCAGCCTCCCAAGTACTAAAATTACAGGTGTGCACCACCATGCCCAGCTCCAAACTAACTTCTAAACCCTAGCTGTAGTCTATCTTTGCCTGCTTATTTTTCCTTGATGATGGACTCTGCCTTGCCACATGCCTAGGAGGCCAAACATAATCTCTAGAATGACCCTTAGCATTGATAAATAAAATTCAGAAAGGTCATCCTCTGAAAACAATTGTCTACAAACCTCTGTCTTCCACAGAACAAATTCTCTCTGAGGTCAGAAAGCAGACACCACCTAATTTTCTCAGTCCCAGCAAACTTCAATGACTGAAGAAAGTTGATAAATGGATGCCTCATGCTTCAAGTGAGAAATCGTAGTCATGTGTTCGGCTCTTTTCTTCATGAGGTTTCACAGCAGTGTGAAGCTGAAGGTGGCCACAGTGGCATCTGGCTTGGTAGCACACCCTTTCTTCCCTTTCTCATTTTCTACTCCCTTATCTGAGTTTTCTTCCTCTCCCAAGTAAACCTCTTTAACTTGAATATTTACTTCTGGAGATACACCCCCCAAAAACATTAACTTTGTCACCTGATAATTTATTTTTCTCAAAATACTACATATGGCTGGGCATGGTGGTGCATGCTTGTAATCCCAGTACTTGGGAGGCTGAGACAGGAAGATCGCAGGTTTGCGGCCAGCCTCAGCTACTTAGTGAGGCCTTCCACAACTTAGTGAGACTCTGCCTCAAAATAAAGAATAAAAAATAGGGCTGGGGGTGTACTTAGGTGGTACAATGCCCCTGGGTTCAATCCCCAGTACCACAAAAAATATTATATATGGACAAATTTAAGTATGATCACTTTGCCCCTGTGTTAGTCAGCTTTCTATAACTGCAATGAATACCTGGGATAAATAAACTTAGAAGGAAGAAAGATGTATTCAGCCTCACAGTTTCCATGGTTTCAGTCAATGGTTGGTTGGTCACTTGCTTTTGGGACTGTGTTGAGGTAGTATACCATGGTTAGGAGCACATGGCAGAGGAAGCTGCTCACCTCATGTCTCAGGAGAGAGAGAGAGAGAGTAATGGGCTCCCAATCTTTCCCTAAATAACATACACTCAATGGCTTAACTTCCTTCTACTAGTGCTGGCCTTTTAAAGTTTCCACAACTTCCCAAGTAGGGCCACAGGCTGGGGAGCCAAGCCTTCAACACATGGACTTTGGGGGACACTTTAGATCCAAATTATAGCAACCCCTTCTACCCCAAGAGGTGGATGGGGAGAGTAAATACTCAAAACAAGAATATTATCTCTTCAATCTCAGAAATCACAACTGTTAAATTCAGGAAGGGGATGTGTCAAAACAAAATATTTCATTAAATTGTTTTATCTGATACATTTCAATTTCTCAAATGAGCTTTTCTTTCTTTCTTTCTTTCTTTCTTTCTTTCTCTTTCTTTCTTTCTTTCTTTCTTTCTTTCTTTCTTTCTTTCTTTCTTTCTTTCTTGTTATGTGGACCTAGGTTCTTGGAACCTACACTTTTCTTTTTTTAACATGCTTTTATTGGTGCATTGTAGTCTCACATCACAATGAATACCTATTTGATGTTAACATACATGCACACAGCTATTAGTGTCCCCCCCCGCTTCCCCCCACCCGTATGAAGTACCGAGAATGATGTTGGTATATTCTCACATGTACACATTGTTTATGACAGTAATTCCACTGATTCACTTCTTTATTGCCCTTCCCTTCCCTTTACCACTTCCCTTGCCCCACTGAGGCTTCTCCATTATTAACTGGAGTCCCTTGTGTGTCCCCACTACTCCCTAGGTTGCACATATTCATGAAAACATATGTCCCTTCTTTTTTTGTGATTGGCTGATCTCACTTAACATAATGTTCTCCAGATCCTTCCATTTTCTTGCAAATGATATTATTTTGTTCTTCTTTATTGCTGAGTAGAATTCCATTGTGTGTATTTACCACAATTTTGTAATCCACTCATCTGTTGATGGACACCCAAGTTGGGAACCAACACTTTTCCTCTGAGATTTCAGATTATTCATCTAGGATAAGAATCTGTTATTTCTTCCATCTAGCTATGAAACCTCTATACTTGTGTTTTGAATGGGTCCAGAGCATGCTACCCCAAAATATGCTGCTTTAGGGCATTCATTATTTTGACTTGAAGGTACCTGAAAAACAGTTGATGCAGGAAGTGCATTCCGACCTCCCCTCTTACTGCCTAAAAGCAAGTCATGATATTTACTATGAGAAAGATGTTCTCCCTGCACCAGGAGGTAGAGAATATTTTTATCACGATGGACTGGAAATTGACAATGAAATGGATATGTACACACAAACCTACTAAAATAACTCTTCCATTACTCACCCCCTAATATTACTAATCATCATCTCACAGTTTGAAGGTCTTAGACTAAGCCTGTTTGTTTTATCATATTCCCACCATTTATCATTCTTCATGTAAAAAGATAATAAGCTTATGGGTCTAACAGCTTATTCAGATTTTCATTTCCCTTCTGAAGACTTTTATGTACATATAAAATGATAAATAAATGTTCATACTTTTCCCTTGTTTATCTGTCTCATCTAAATTTAATGTTTAGACCAATCAAAGAACACAAGAGGGTAAAAGAAAGTTTTTTCCTCCTGCATTGTGGTCTAGGTTCCAGGTCTTCAAATAGAGCCTTAAGTAATGTGATGTATAACTTTTTCAGGGGAACTGTATCCACATCTGATTATTATTATTATTATTATCTTACTTTTTGGTTATTAACCTTGGCTAATAAACTGCCTTTATATTTTTTGCACTACTAGGGATTGAACCTTGGGACATTCTACCTCTGAGCTATACCCCCAGCTCTATTTTTATTCTTTATTTTGAAACAGGGTCTCATTAAGTTGCAGAGGGCCTCACTAAGTAGCTGAGGATGGTCACAAACCTGTGATCCTCCTATCTCAGTCTCCCAAATACTGGGATTACAAGTGTGTGCCACCACGCCCGGCACACTAAACAGCTCTTGCTTTTTATGTTCACACACACATGCACATATATTGTACAAAATTCCATACACAAATATATTAGATTTTATAAATAATCTAAACTAATGATATTCCTTTTCATGCAGGAAAACAGTGGCACAGCATTTTTGCCTGTGGAGTCTCCTCTCAAGAAAATTCTCAACTAGATTTTATTCCACATTCAGAGACAGTAAGCAATAGGGGTTAAGAGCTCAAGTTCAATGTTGAAACAAAATTAGTCTTAATTTTTGTTTTGTCTGGTATTAGGTGTGTATCTAATGCAAACTACATAATGTTTGTTCATACTTTACTTCATCAGTAAAACAGTGGTATTAATTTTGATGTGACAAGAATTAAGTTACTCTCCTATAAAACAGCACAGGTTTAACATTATCCAATAAAGCTGAGTTGTCAGTAATAATAATAACATGATAATCATACACATTTTCTAGTTAACAATGACAGTATATACGATGACCAAGTGCACTTCCCACTAGAATCCCAAGATGGTAAGTGAATACTTTTCCAAAATATTCACAGAATGTGGAAATGCACAATCAAATGCATGCGGGAAAAATCTAATGTTTTTGTGACTTATTTTCCCTGGGTTCAACTCTATGAAAATGTTGTATGGTAATTAATCTAGTCAATCTTTCAATTAACTTTTATAAAGATTCCAAATAAAGAATTTTTCCTCAAATTTGAATGGCTTTGCATATGTTTGCTAAATTAAGTAGAGGCAGCAAATGTTCAAAACAATAGATTCTTTGCTATTATTTTGATAACAGATACAATAAGGTCTCCTATCAATGCCTCCTTTCCCTGCTTCTTCAATAAGAATCAACTCCGGAAAACATTTTTAAAAATATTAATTTGACACTTTTTAGACAGAGTGAACATGTAAAATGAAAATCCTTTTAATTATTTCTATCCTTGATGCCCAAACACAATAAAAAATGTAATGGCAGAGGGAATCGAGCACCAGAAAAATGATTACTTGAAGACAAGAACAACTTTTATTCGTTTATTCCCAAATCATCTGTATTGAGCAAAAAACTCAATAGGATAAAGCATTCAGTGGAAACTCATAAAAGACTCATGTGCATGGGGAATTGTTCGTCTCATTAATAAGTAACAACAAATATATTTATGTTGCAGTTACCTTTCTAACACTGTGCTCTCAAGATATGTGCATTGAATTTCTTATGCAATAGGGATTTGCTCACCTATCAAGGTACTCAGCATGTTACTCATTAGATGTACAACAAACTGGTGATGATTGCTTAAACATTTGCTAACACTCTTTAAAATCGAGGCACTTTTCAATATTTTGTTTTTTGATGATACATGAATTCACAGAATCTACTATGTCATCACCTTTACCATGAGAGGAAATGATATGTCCATCTAAGTAGATTACAGAAACTACACAGTGTGGAAATTATAAAATTGACTAAATGAGTCATAAATTAACTAAAATTATGAGTTATAAAATTGACTAAATGATAATTTGATGTCATATTGACAAGTAGAATGCATATTATTCAGCATATTTGAATGAGCCTTGTCACTCTTAAAAATAAATTAAAAGCCATTATTTAAGTTTGCATTCTTCTCTGCATATTATTTAAATTTTCCTTCAAAGTAAAATTTCTGTATAATGATATCTAAATTTGTTTTTTCAACCTCTTCATTACCTTACTGTTGACCAGTTTTCTTTTTCTCCAACTATTCCAGTGATGCTACTTGTGACAAGATTGCCCCTCAATGCTTGACTTTAATTCCAGTAGTAAAATTTCACATTTTTTGTGTGGTACTGAGGATTGAACCCAGGGGCATTCTATCTCTGAACTACACCAGTTACACCTCAGCCTTTTTATTTATTTACTTATTTTTTATTGGTGCATTGTAATCATACATCTTGATGGGTTTCAGGGTAGTAGAAGTATACATACATCAGGCAATTAGTCCTCCCCCAATTCCCACCCTCATTACCTCCCCCTTCCCTCTTTCTCGTGCTCAGCATAGTAGTTGACTTTGATATATTTGTGTATGTATATCCTGTGCATTAGGGTGTTTCCCTCTTCCCCCCTCCCATCTCCCTCAGTTAGGTCGCCTTCTTTACTCATCTGAAGATTTCTCCATCTTTGTAGAGAGAATAGGGAGTAGGAGTGACTCCAGCCTTTTTTATTTTTTGTTTTGAAATAGTGTCTTGCTAGATTGCTGAGTCTTGCAACTTGCTGAGGCTGACCTCAAACCTGTGATCCTCCTGTCGCAGCCTTCCAAGTACCAGGATTACAGGTTGTGTGCCACCACACCTGGCTGTCAAATTTCACTTCTTTAAGTTGACCTTTGTGTAGCATTAACCTATTAAAATAAACATTTTTTTCCTTGTAATGATCAATTCCCTGCTTTTTGTGAGCTGACATTCTCAGCATTCTCTTTACCTTTATATTATTCCTTGTTCATTTTTTTTTATTGCCCCACTAAGTCAATGGATCATAAGATTTACTATACACTGGGTTACCTGTGACATCCATTAAAAAAAGCCCAATGGATTCCTGAGCCCTATCAGTAAAATAAATCAGAATGATGATGATCCAGGAACCTGAATCTTGTAAGCATAGCTCAAATGATTCTGATGTATATAGTTTTTGGATTCTATTGCTTCAATTGTTAGGGTTATCCAGTGTTCCAATTCTCTTATTTCATTTAACTCTATTGGCGATATTATTTACTCCCAGATATATTCCATATTTTTATGTTTCTTGATTGTATTGTATTCAGACAAGATCTTTCTTCCAAATTTCAGACCAAGATTTCCAACTATTAACAGACATCTTTACATGACTGTCCTATAGTTACTTCAACTAAATATGTCCAAAAATGAACATATCTTTCATTATTATTATTATTAGTAGTAGTAGTAGTAGTAGTAGTAGTAGTATTTTACTTCCTAATGTACATATCATCTGTTGGACTTATTGTTTGCACCATTCCTCACTGGAACACTAAAGTCAAATCTTCTGAGGGTATACATAGCCTTTATACACTGTTCCCCACTTCCACACTCCATGCATGCTGGATGCCCCTCAACAGTCACCAAATCATTTTATAAAATCCTTAATCAGCCAGGTGTGGTGGTGCACGCTTGCAATCCCAGTACTGGGGAGGCGGAGACCGGAGTTATCCGGGTTCAAGGCCAGCCTCAGCTACTTAGTGAGGCCCTCCGCAACTTCGTGAGACCCAGTTTCAAAATAAAGGATAAAAAATAGGGCCGGGGGTATAGCTCGGAAGTAGAACGCCCCTGGGGTCAATCCCCAGTACCGCAAAAAAAAAAAAATCCTTAATCAGAGAAAAATAAATAAAATAAAATTTCAAAATGGTGTGTACTCAAAATTCTGAATTTCTTTTTATTTGAGAGACCCAGTATATGGGAAATTTTGTTTCATTCATTCAATTTATCTGAGTATTATGTATCCATCCTTAAGTTCAATATCTTACTTCATGCAAACCCTTAACATGTATATTTCTTAATATTATTTATTTTTTAAAATAAGATTTAGGGATGGCTTAACTATGTCTCTTTCATTGTAGGAAAATGAGAAAATGTATCTTTAGCATAATGTTATTTTATTAGAAAAAAGTTCTTCAGGCAATTGTGTGTGTGTGTGTGTGTGTGTGTGTGTGTGTGTGTGTGTGTGTTATGATAATTGAACCAGGGATGCTCTACCAGTAAGCTATATCCCCAGCACTCTTTTTAATTTTGATTTTGAGACAGGGTCTCGCTAAGTTGCCCAGGCTGGACTCAAACTTGAGAGTCTCCTGCCTCAGCCTACTGCATAGCAATTGATTTTTATTCATGATAAGAATTATTTGTCACTGCCGGGCATGGTGGCGCACGCTTGTAATCCCAGTACTTGGAAGGCTGAGACTGGAGGATCCGGGTTCACGGCCAGCCTCAGCTATTTAGTGAGGCCCTCTGCAACTTAGTGAGACCCTGTTTCAAAATAAAGAATAAGAAATAGGGCTGGGGTTGTAGCTCAAAGGTAAAATACCTCTGAGTAAAATACCTGGGTTCCATCACCATCATCACCAGTACCAAAAAAAAAAAAGAATTATTTGTCAAAGGAAATAATTTACGTACATATGCAATTATAAACATGCTTTCTTTAATTCGCACAGATATAAATTTTCTGTGCTAATATTTTGATTTTGATACTAACATTTATTATGAATCTATTCTATGATTGGGTGCATAAAGCAGTTAATTTTTGCAAAAATATTTAACTGAATAAATAACATGATAATTTTTTTGTGGGCTGGGGATTGAACTCATGGGCATTCTACCTCTGAGCTACACCCACAGCCCTATTTTATTTTTTATTTGGAAATAGGGTCTCACTAAGTTGTTGAGAGCCTCCCTAAATTGCTGAGGCTAGCTTCGAACCTGTGATCCTCCTGTCTCAGCCTCCCAAGTACTGGGATTATAGGCATGGAACACCACTCCTGGCTCTGGTAAGTATTTTTTAGGTTTAAAATCTGAATTGTAGTTGGGCCTGGTTGCACATGCTTTTAATCCTAGCATTTGGGAAGCTGAGACAAGAATATTGCAGGTTTGTGGCCAGCCTCAGCAACTTAGCAAAAGCCTTCTGCAACTTAGTGAGAACCTGTTTCTAAATAAATAGATAGATAGATAGATATAGATAGATAGATAGATAGATAGATAGAAAGATAGGTAGATAGATATAGATCGATCGATAGATAGATAGATGATAGATAGATAGATAGATAGATAGATAGATATAGCACTGATAGAATGCCCCTGGGTCCAATCCCCAGTACCACACATAAAAAATAAAATACAAAAATAAAAATGAAACCTGAATTGTAATGAAACAGAAAATTTTAATATAGAAATACACACATTTAATATGCTTAATAATTTTCCCTTTAATGCTACCATAAAATAGCCTTCTATTCCATTTTTCTAAAGTATTAATAATTCCCTGATGTTAAGTCAATGGCTTACATGGAAAATTATTCAGGATATATATTTTCCAAAAATTTTTCTTTAAAAGAACTCTTTTTTTTCCTTCCTTCCAGAATCATGGTCAAGAGCATGCACCTCCTATATCTAATTGCATATTTTATGCCTTGATCAAGTGTGTAATTTATTAAAGTGTTTTGCAATGCTCATCAGAATTACCTTATAGACTACCCTAGTGCCAGGAAAAATAAAATGATAATGGGATCATTTCAGTGTAAATGGAATAGCTGCCATGCCATCTGCTGCACATGTCTGAAATGAATATCAGCCTGGCCTGGCGCCATCCTCTTGGGTCCCAGGACTATGTCCAATTAGCTGCCAGAAAAAAAAAGAATTGACTTGTTAGATTTGAAATTGTTTTGCCAATATCAGTAAATTTTATTAACAATTATTATTTAATTATTTGAAATGTTTCATCTGAGTCTGCTTTGGAGATGGAATAGAAATAAATATTGCTGTCTGTTTCAATGAACCTGTATGGCACTGAACAGTTCAAGCTATGTGTTTTCCTTAGTTCAAAACATTTTAGGCTATAGTGTGTTTCCCTCCACTCCCCTCCCAACTCCCTCAGTTAGGTTTGATATACATACACAAACCTATAAGACTCAATCACTATCTGGAGCATGAAAGGGAGGGAAGGGGGAAGAAATAGGGTGGGATTGAAGGGAGGGCTAAATGTGCAATGTGTTCATGTATGATGTTCATACCCTGACGTATATCAAAATGTATAATTACAATGCACTAATAAATGAACATAAAAAATTAAAAAAACATTTTAGGCAAGATTCTTATTATTTACAAATACTAAGGTCATTTCAGCCACCATTTTCTTCCTATGTCCCCTTTTTTGTGATTACCTCTGCTTTTCTAATTACAAAGTTGGCACTTGTAATGATATACTTGTGACTTAACAGTAGCCTACACCAGTTTCTTTGCCTAATGAATTGAGTGTGGTTTACTCCACCGTGGTTTGGTTGTACAAAATTGGTTTCTGGCAATTTTTTGATCTGTGTGTCTCAAACTGAGATCTGATACAGTCTTCAGATCTCACGAAATGATGTGTGTGTGTATGTGTGTGTGTGTGTGTGTGTGTGTATGTGTGTTTGAGATTTCATTCAAATGAAACATTTTTTTTAAAGTAATGAGTATATTGTCTCTCAATGACAAAGTATAACTGTCAGATTTCAGTGCCAGCATTTGCCTTTGTGTATATAATTACAACATCACCAAATGAAACTAAATGATGGCTGGCACAATGAATGAGTAAATAATTCATAATTTTGTTTTGAAAAAAGTGGAAGAACTGAACAATAATATAGCCCATAGTACATAATACAGTTAAGTTGAATTAAATATATATACAAAGTAGGAGTTTCTCAATTATCCATCATGCCAGAGTAAGAATAACTTAAGAAAAGGAAAATTATTGCCGGGCGTGGTGGCGCACGCTTGTAATCTCAGTACTTGGGAGACAGAAACCGGAGGATCTGGGTTCGCGGCCAGCCTCAGCTACTTAGTGAGGCCCTCCGCAACTTCGTGAGACCGGTTTCAAAATAAAGGATAAAAAATAGGGCTGGGGGTGTAGCTCGGAGGTAGAACGCCTCTGGGTTCAATCCCCGGTACCGCAAAAAAAAAAGAAAATTATTGAAAATGCAAATTTCTACTTCTTTTTTTTTTGTGGTACCGGGGATTGAACCCAGGGGCGTTCTACCTCCGCTCTATACCCCCGGCCCTATTTTTTATACTTTATTTTGAAACTGGGTCTCATGAAGTTGCAGAGGGCCTCACTAAGTAAAGAGAGAGAGAGAGACAGGGAAAGAGAGAGAGAGAGAGAGCTGAGGCTGGCCGCGAACCCAGATCCTCCGGTGTCCGCCTCCCAAAGTACTGGGATTACAAGCGTGCACCACCACGCCCTGCCTTTCTGCTTCTTTTTTTTCTTTTTTTTTTTTGCGGTATCGGGGATTGATTGAGGTACCGGCCTTTCTACTTCTATTATATCTAATATTGTGAATGTTTTCAGTATAACATCATTTGTCAAAACTATTTATATTGTCAAGTAGTTTTATTATTTTTCTGGATTTTAATTTTTTATTCATTGAATAAAGGAATATATATTTAACATTAAATCATACCTCAGTCATCAGGTCAGACATTCAGCTGGGTTCCTCAGTTTCTGTCAAGAGTTACTTAATCAACTCACATTTATAAGATGAAATCTTATCACATCTGGCATCTACACACACTGTCCCAGTGGACTGGCACTGCTGGTAGGTATACAAAATTTGCACGGTGTGTGCTCACTGGAGACAAATCAATTAACACCTGTCAAAAGGTTATTTTAATATAAGATGATAAAACCATTTGTAAAACACATATGATCATTTTCCATAAATAGACTGGTATCTCAACATCTATTGCATAAATTGTGTTTCTAAAACTGAGTAGAGCCACCAGTTTGAATCAGCGCTGGGTGCCCACATAAGCTGCTGTATTACTGCAGACTGTCCTAAACATGAATGCACAGCTTTCATACACCACCTACAGTCGGGGCCAGGTGGATACCTCATAGAGGCCACATCTGTACTAGGGTTGGCCTGAAACAGCTGAATCAGCTTATAACACCTCTGCAGTATTAACAAGGATTGAAAACACACTTCACACAATGTTCTTCACATATCATAGCCGCTTATACCTATTTTAAAACAAACTTTCAGTTTTCCATTCCTCTACCTTCAGTATTTCCAACAAAACAGGTTTGTGATATTTTAAAATTCTTCTTCTTTTCTATTTATTTATTGCCTTTTTTCAGAGCTGACCTTAAATTTACAATCTAGGAGTTATGTAGCTGGTCAGAGTGAGCAGCCCCTCGGGGTGTGGGGTACTTCTAATATTTTGTTTGATTCTTTGCAGCTGAAGCACACTGACAGATACGTCCAGTGATTTCATGCTGGGGATTTCATGATAAATACTTATTTGCAAGCATTTATGTTTAGAACTCTGCATTTTAACTTATTTTAGGATGTCTTACTGTAGAACAGTTTCTTTCACTACTATATAAAATATGGGATAAAAAAGCTAAATTGAGTGTATAGTGCAATTCATAAGTAAAATTATGTCAAATATGGTTTTAAAAAATCCAACAATTTGAGTTTTTATTTAAGATTGTTTTAAAATTAGTTTTCTTGATCTTTTGGTTCTATACTTCATTAGAGCTATAACCACAAAACATTTATAACTAGTCTTGAAGCTGAGAACATGTTTATATTCTAAAATATACCTTGAGTATATCTGATTTGGAAAACACTAAAATTGTACAAATGGAATAACTAAGGTCACTAAAATTCTACTAATACAATTATACCTTCACTATGCATGATGCAAGATTTAAGTAAGAAACTAGGAGGAATAATCGGCATTTGATAAATATCCCCCATGTACTAAGGCACCAAAACTAAGAACCATGATTTATAATAGTAATACTGTGATATAATTTGAAGTGTATATGTGGTCTTTATTCCTGTTTATGACGTAGAGCTTCAAAAATCCCTGGAGTCTTCTGGGTGGTTGTAGTGCTAGAGTCGTCTTTTGTTTTAACATTTGGTATTTGCCTCCAGTTCCTGACACAGAGCTCCTAAATCTCTTGTAATTCTGCAAGTGTTAGGAGTGTTTTTTGTTCTACAGAGGTGGCTTTTGGAAGTCCCCTAGAGAGCTTGAGGATGGAGTTATTCCCCAGAAAGAGCAAACCTTGATTAGAGGCTTGCACTCTCAGGCTTCCTCTATTCCAACTTCTAGGAAGGGGCAAAAGCCTGGAGATTAAGTTAATGATGTTATTGTTATATGGTGAATTCTCCATAAAAAAGTCTGGATGACTGGGAGTTTCTGGGTTGGTCAGTGTATCCATAGGCCAGGAGGGTGCCACAGCTCAACTGCAGTGGGACAGAAGGTCCTGTGTTCAGGGCACTTCAGAACCTCACACTATGTAACTCTGCAATGGAATATTGGTCAGCAAATGGATTACCATCCACAATTCTAAAGGTGGAGTCAGTGGAGGATCATTTCCCAAGGAGATCACATAAGAACTTCAGACAGATACCATAATTACCCACTACAATAAATAAAAGGCATGTTTCTTAATAAGAATCCTAATGGGGACAAAAAATAGATGGTGGGAAAATGGCTACCTTCAAAAGGCCTAAAGTGTGGTCAGTCTTCCTCCACAGGAAGAAAGGACATAGTAAATTGTCTTTTGCCATTTCAGTTGAGCAATGTTAATATGTAAAAATTAGGAAAATAAAAGGGTTGGAGTAGTAAAAGCTCTCTATTTCAGACATTCCAAAATCAGAAGTAAATGTATCTTTAGGAGAAGGTGCAGTCAGGTTTAACAGGTATATTTTCTTGCTTTACCAAGTCTCCTTTACACATTGTCCTTATGTACAGATTCAGAGAGAAGCTATACCAAAATATATATCCTTAAAATAACATTTACCAATATCAGAAGAACACTGTTACTACCCACACCTTTACACATTAGGTGTTTATCACACAGTCTACTTCTTAATAGATCTAACATCCTTTATCACAAGATCTGAGGATTGCAATAAAAAATGTATCTCCTAATAATGACAAAATCATAATACATGCAACGAGTAACATTAGCAAAATAGATTTAATTAATATATTAAAAGCCTAGAGAAATCTTATTGTGTTAAAAACTGAAATCCATTGTTTTGCCATATACTAGAAATATTCCTAAAAAAGGATGGAATAAAGAATGTAATTTAAAAAAGATTAGCTGTGACAGATATAAATGATAATGACCACAAAAAGGATGGTCATTATTATCAGGAAAGCATTTGACACCCTTAAATGGACTGTGGGACAATATGAGGTATAACATGCATGCACTTGGCGTCTGTAAAGAAGAGGCGAGAGAAAAGGGCAGAAGGGACATTTGAAATATAAAAGCCCTTTTCTGGCCCAGCATCTAAGAAACTTAGAAGTTGCCCCTCTACCCTAACAAGTAAAATATTGGAAAAAGTAACTGAAAAAAATCAACTCTTTTTATATCCAGCAGAGAACAGAGGTCACAGAGCAGACTGCTGCCCCCAAGTTGGAAGAAACAGAAGATGGATAACAGATAAAGATAATTAAACTCAGCAGAACAGCAGCCCAGGAGGAGGAATTTCCATGGCAACTCGTCCAGAGTAGGAAAACCTGAATTGCAATTGATGAGTTATTGGAAGCTTAATGGGGAAAGTCTGAGAGTTAAGGGGAATCCATGTATGTGATTTCTATTCCCAAGAGCCCCACTAGATCCTCTCGATGAATATTAGTGCCTTCATACTTCTGGCAAGGGAGGAAAAAAATAGTCATATGAAAATATGCCAGAGGATTCTGTTCTTCCTAACAAAGCCTAGCCTCAGGAGAAACTATTTTACCAGAATGTAGCCCTTTATGGTTTTATCAGAACGTAACCCACCTATGGGGAGGGTAATACCCACCCTCAGCTTCCTCCAGCCATGCTGCCCCACCTAAGTGGGGTGGGGGAGACTGCAGCAATGGTGACGTTCACAGTCCAGAAACATGGGTTGACACCTACTCATAGAATTGTAGAACTCTTCCCATTGCCCCAAATTTAACCCTACATTACTAACAGCCTATTTATTGCAGTTAATTTTCTTTACATCATGTAGAGATAATAAATAAATAAAGCAAAAAAACAAGGCACATGTATTTGTTCATTTTGTGTTGCCATAACATAACACCCAATACTGGGAACTTTATAAAGAAGGTAGGTTTATCTAGCTCTTAGACTGGAGGTCAAAGATAATGCACTAGCATGGGCTTGGCTACATTACAACATGAGGAAATGGCACCATGATAGTAGCACAGGTGAAAAGGAGAGATAGTAGCACTGGTGACAGGAAGTAAGAGTCTGAGGAGAGACCAGACTTTCTTTTCATAACAACCTATCCTCCTGGGAACTAATTTACTCCTACAAGATATATACCACAATCCATAGGACCTTTAAGCCCTTCATCAGAGTGGTGTAAGCATGATCCAATTACCTTCCACTAAGCCCCACCTTTTAAAGGTTCTACAACCTCAACACCGTATTCTTCAACTCACAGATATTATATTTATATTAAAAAGTCATGGATATGCAAACATGGAGCCACAAACTGTATTTCATCTTATATAAAGGTTGGAGGATGTCTATTGTTATCCAGCAAGGTGGTCTGCTCACTTAAAGTTCCTAGATGTCTACTTTATTAATAACTTTAAACAGATTTATTGAGATATAACTGGCATTAAAATTATAAGGAATGTTATTATGCTTTGAGGTATTTCTTATTAAAGGTTCCTTAAACTGGAAAAATTTGTTATCTAACCTACAAAAATGAATATTATACAAACTAAACAACAAATTCAATATAAATAAATGTTTGTAAAGATAAAAAGTAAAATTACTAAGATATTTTCAACTGAACTAAAATAGGGGAAGGTATTTTCAGTAGAGCTATCTTGAAAAAAATGAATTTTAAATTCTTCAGAGAGAAAAAAAATAGTATAGACCATTGGAAACCTACATAGAATAATAAAGATCAAAAAAAAAAACTGACAAGATCAGATGCTGCTGCTGATGTAGAGCAATAGGGACTCTCATTCATTGCTGTTAGAAATGCAAAGTTGTATAGACACTTTGGAAAACAGTTTTGATGCTTCTTATAAAACTAAACATCCTGTCACTAAACAGTCTTGTGATCTTCTTCCTGGCTATTTACTCAAATTAAGTGAAGACATTTGTCCACATATATCTTGCATATGGGTATTTATAACAACTTTATTTGTAGTGGCCAAAGATTGGAAGCAGTCATTATATCCTTTAGTAGGTGAATAGATAAGTAAAATGTTGTAACCTAGTCTATGTAACATTAGTCAGCTCTAAAAAAAATGAAAAGATAGGGAGAAAATTTAATTGTATAATACTAACTGGAAGAAGCCAACCTGAGAATACTATATAACGTATTACTGTGCATCTAGGCTTGAAGATTAAAAGAGCTTCTAGGCTAGAGGCTAATTTGGAAAATTTTAAGAGATAACCATAGGAATTGATGAGATCTCCTAAAGAGAATTTCTAAACATTTTGTATATCATGGATTTTTTTTAGAGAAGCCAATGAAACTTGGAAACCTTCCAGAATAACAAAGTTTTGCCTAATTGACTGAATTATGCTATGTGCATGTATAAATATGTAACAATGAGTCCCACTATTTTGTATTGTCACAATACACCAATAAAATAAACTTAAAAATTATACTCTAAAAATTCTCTATAGTCTCCAATCTATGTACTTCAGATATATTTGGAGAAAAATTAACTGTTGTAGATAATAGGCTCAAGAAAAAAATTCAATGCTAAATATTTCCCAATAATATACAAATTGTCAATTTCAGAGTTGATGAAAACAAGTGACTACAGTAGTTATTATAGTGAGAACTAGCAGTTTAATTATAATCTATATGTGTCAGAGGTCAGGATTTTGACAGAAAACTTTTCTAAGATTATTAACCAACTCTATCCTTTCCTATGAATAGTGACTGTTTTTTTCTTTAAATTATTCTTGATTATTTTAGATTAAAAAATTGCATAATCAACTCAATATAATTTAGAATGAAGTGATTTTGATTTATATATCTTCTATGAAGTATCTTGATTACCCATAAAATGCAAACTTTAATTTATGTTGGTATTTTTGTTACAAAGTAAATCACACTCACCATTTTTGTTTCAAATATCAGTGAGAGAACAGCATAGCATGCATTTCTCATGTAATATTTAGTCAAGAATGACATTCCTTCCCAGATCTCTAAGTTGTTTCATAATCTTACTTAAAAAGTAAATCTAATAGGACAAGTTTAATAAAACAAATTTACAAAATATAACATGTAGCATTCAATTCAAGAAACATATTGAACTTTAACTGTCAGAGTAGTATTAAACTAGACCCTGAAGGATTTCATAGACCTATTAAAAATTAAAATGTTTTTCCAAAAAACATTTGAAATAGAACTTGTTTATAGTCTAGTTTAAAATTAATATTCAATAAATACATACAGGTTTATTTATATCAATTTCATGTTCATTGACTACATACTAAATATTGTGCCAGACTCTGGGTAGGGGGTTGCAACATTTGGGTGGGGGGCGGGGAAGCTAGATGGTAAATATTTTAGGCTTTGCAGGTCATACAATCGCTGTTGCAATTGCCAAATATACACTCTAGTGCAAAAGTAGTCATAAGCTATATATAAACAAATAAGTGAGTTTTCTAATAAAGCTAAGTTGTGGCTGGCTGGATTTAGACTATGGGGCCTTTTTAGGAGTTATAACATGGACTAGATATGGTGACTATTCTCAGGAAAATTATATTCATTTAGGTGATAATAGGTATAAACATGATATAAATATAGATAGAAATGAGAAGCATGACATAAAAATAAATATTACTGTGAAAACACAGAAACCTATGAACTTCTTTTTGAGTTAATAAGTTGGTGAAGACTTTTTAGGGAATTTTAGCATGTGAAATAGAACTTAAAAGACTTATGGTAATAATAGTAACAATTACAATATGTTTATGATTAAAAAGTACATTCACACAAAATGTCTAATTTAGATAGAGCATTGTATTGACAAGCAGTATATTGGAAACTGAGAGATCAATTTAAACAAAGTGAAGAGACAAGAGACCAGAAGCTATAAGGCATATAAGGGGTAAGTGAATTCTCTGATTTGACAAAACTATGGGGCTGAGTATTTTGGCTGAAAAAATATACATTAGAATTAAGAATAGAAAATGTCTGGAATTTATATATTAGGTTTCAGGCAATGGAGAGTCATTAAATATTGCTTGAGGAGCACAGTGATGAATCAAAGCTGTGCATAAAAGAAGATTAATAGAGCAACTACTTTATGATAGGACTATAAGGAGAATACAGTGGCAATGGGTAATAAAATAGAGTGACAAAACATTATTTATAAGGAAGATGAATGTCCTGAACTAGGAAAATGACAGAAGAAGTGGAAAAACAAAAGTCTTTGTGACCACATACACTAAGAATCTAATAATCCTAGCGATTATTTTGATTCTCCCCCTTTCCAGAAAATAAAAAAACAAGCCTTTTTTTCTTGATGTGAGGTTCCATCTCAATCCATGTGATTCAAGAGAAGCAAGCAATACAAGTTCTTCCATCATACCAGCATTTGCTGTCTTCCTTTGGTGTTCAACCTTGATCCAACCTGAGCAGTAGTCTTTCCCCCAAAAAAAGCCAAACTTGGGGTGATGGGACATACTTCTCTCACTCTCAAATGGATATATTAATAATGATGATAGTAAGAATAAATGATGATAATATGTTTAACTGAACACTTACCATGTGTGAGACACTTTGTAAGTGATTTATAAACATGAATTAATTTTGGCCTAAATTGTTAACGGATATGAGAAGAAATGTGACAGTTTGGAGAAGCAGATTCCTGTTGATATCAAGACCACAATTTTAGTTTGTATGATCCTGTTTCCTGCAGCTCTTTCCATAAATTTTGTGAGTTCCCCCAAATATCTTCAGATACATGAGCTAATAAATCTCATTTTATCCTTAGGCTAGTCTGAGGTAGTTTTCTAATATAAAAACAAAGGTGTGTAAAAAATATAGTAGCTAGGAGTGGTGGTGCACACCTATAACCCCAATACTTGGGAGGCTGAGACAGTAGAATCACAGGCTCGAGGCCAGCCTCAGCAATTTAGTGAGACCTCAGAAACTTAGCGAGACCCTATGTCAAAATAAAAAATAAAAAGGGGTGGGGGTGTAGCTCAGAGATCGAATGCCCCTGGGTTCAATCCCCAGTACAAAAAACAAAAAGCAAAAGCAAAAACAACAAAAAAATAGAGTTCTTGATTTATTAGACTTGAAAACAGAAAGAAAAAAATAGAAGATAACTCTGCAGTTGGATTCATATTGACTGTGCAAATATGAGGCATAAGACCAAGATAAGTAATCGAGGATCTATTGTGCTGACTTCAGGTTTGAAGGGTCAGTACAGTATTTGTAGCAAAACTTTACCAGGGCTGGTTTCATGACTGTGAGACGTGCAGACACTCAGGGTCCCAAACTTAGAACTTTATACTTGGTTTAATCACCTAGTTTAATTTTAACACTGAATTTGTCTCTTTGCAGTGGGACCATATAGCATACTCAGGAGAAGAGCAGATACATACAGTATGTATTTCTGCCATTGCCTGCTCCCTAGTTGCATGCAGCATCCACTGCATAGTGTGAGCTCAGGACTCCGGTGTTACCTTAAAGTGAGGGAGTCCAGTTAGCCCAAAGTGAATACAAAAGAAGCTACTATGACTGAGTAACCAAGAGCACTGACAAACTCAGGAGGCCACACTCAGTTTGAACCAGAATTAACTCTAAATGCAGAATGAAGACAACAGCATTCTAAGAAAAACAAAGATTTTTGGGTCTTCTAGATAAAGGATCATATCATCTGCAAATAAAGATAATTTTAATTCTTCTTTTCCTATTTGAATTCCTTTGATATCCTTCTCTTGTCTTATTGCTCTGGCAAGAGTCTCGAGGACTATACTGAAAAGGAGTGGTGATAGTGGGCATCCTTGTCTTGTTTCTGATTTTAAGGGGAATTCCCCCAGTTTTTTCCCATTCAATATGATGTTGGCTTTGGGTTTATAATATATTGACTTAATGATGTTGAGGTATGTTCCTTCTATTCCTATTTTCTGTAGAGTTTTTAACATGAATGGGTGTTGGATTTTGTCAGATGCTTTTTCAGCATCTATTCAGATGAGCATATGATTCTTGCTTTTAGTTCGGTTTATGTGGTAAATAACATGTATTGTTTTGCATATGTTGAACCAGCCTTGCTTTCCTGGGATGAAATCAACTTGGTCATGGTGTATAATTTTCTTGATATGATTTTGAATGTGTGTGGCTAGTATTTTGTTTAGAATTTTTGCATCTATATTCATCAGTGATATTGGTCTGTAATTTTCTTTTCTTGAGGTATCATTTGGCTTTGGTATTAATGTGATGTTGGCTTCGTAGAAGGAATTTGGAAGAATTCCATCTCTTTTGATTTCACAGAATAACTTGTGAAGTATTGTTTTTAGTTCTTCTGTAAAGGTTTCGTAGAATTCAGCTGGAAAACCATCTGGACCTGGGGTTTTCTTTGATGGCACACTTTTTATTGCTGTTTCAATCTCTGTGCTTGCTATTGGTTGATTCAGGTTTTCTATATCCGCTTG
>PVJS01017538.1:0-36047 GCA_004027185.1 Glis glis
GTTGCGGAGGGCCTCACTAAGTAGAGAGAGAGAGAGAGAGAGAGAGAGAGAGAGAGGGAGGGAGAGAGAGAGACAGGAAGAGAGAGAGAGAGAGAGAGAGCTGAGGCTGGCTGCGAACCCGGATCCTCTGGTCTCTGCCTCCCAAAGTACTGGGATTACAAGCGTGCGCCACCACGCCCGGCTCAATATTCCAAGTCTCTATTTCCTTCTTATAAAATGGTATGTTTCATCTAGCTGTGGAGTCCAAAGTCAAAAGAAAATGTATGTGAAAACACCTGGAAAATAGTATGGTTTTATACAGAGTTTAATTATTATCATTATTATTCTTTATTGTAGAACATTCTTAGGCATACGCAGGTTTATAAAAAAACTGGTAAAGGAGTTTGTGTTTGGTGTTAGAGAATGGCTGGGATGAAGTGTGACTCCTTAATTGGGTGCCCACTGGGGATACTGGGCTTGATACCTCCCCCTTTCAAGGTTTTTTTTTTTTTTCTTTTTTGCGGTACCGGGGATTGAACCCAGGGGCGTTCTACCTCCGTGCTACGCCCCCGGCTCTATTTTTTATACTTTATTTTGAAACCGGGTCTCACGAAGTTGCGGAGGGCCTCACTAAGAAGAGAGAGAGAGACAGGGAGAGAGAGAGTAAGAGAGCTGAGGCTGGCCGTGAACCCGGATCCTCCGGTCTCCACCTCCCAAAGTACTGGGATTACAAGCATGCACCACCACGCCTGGCCAAGGGTTTAAAGGAGAACAAAATTAGGGCCTCTCCAGAACCTTCTTTGTTTTTCACATAAGAAAAAATAAATAAAATCTTAATCTAAAACAGTATTCCATTCTTTGTCATATAGTAATATTTATATAAATAAAATGTGAAAATAAAATAGTTTACTATTCAATCAAAAAATAGAGTAAATGCAAGCAACATTAACAGAAAGCCATAGAAAGAAGGTAATAATAGAGATTAATCAGTCCCACTGATAATATAAGAGAAGAGACATAAACCCAACAGTTTTACTATATACTAAAGGTGACAAGAAGTTTTCAACAACCTACTATCAGTGAAGATGTCTAAAATAGGCTTGAAGCCTGTAATCTCATTACTTGGGGGCCTGAGACAGGAGGATCACAGGTTCGAAGCCAGAGTTTGCAGCAGTTTATAATACTAGATTATTCTAGTATTTAGTTTAGTTTAGTATTTAGTTTATTTATTCTAGTATTTAAATTACATCAAGTAATTTAAAATTTTGTAAAAACATTATACATGAGAATAATAAACGTACCATAATCAGCATCACATTTGAACAATGTCTCGAATTGTCTACAAACACATCCATGCTTATTGCACTGTTGAACAGCTATTTCTTCAGTTTTGTATTGTTTGAGTTGAATTGTTTACTGACCTGACCAAGCTTTCTTTATTTACTTCAGGAACAAGGTTCATCCTTTGTGGTAGTTTGCCATTACCTTTCCTATGTCTACCTGTCGGGGACCATTTTCCTATCATAAGACTCTAAGTTGCATAAATGGCCTAAGAAGGTAAAATCTCTACCAAATGAGCCGATCAGGATTTGCTGATATAATAGAAGGAAGTTCTCAGAAGAGCAAGTTTCTTAATCTGGGGAGGAGAAAGGGTGCTGACTGTTATCGTGATTGTTGATCCGCTTGTTAGGATTATCTTCTGATTGTTATCATGATTGTTGATCCCTTGTTAGGATTATCTTCTGATTGTTATCATGATTGTTGATCCGCTTGTTAGGATTATCTTTGTAAAGATCTGATGCTTGGAAAAGGTATTTAAGGCCTGGGCTGAATAAAGTCGGGGCTGCTGCAGTGTGGGTGCCTGCCAGCCCTCCCAAAAAAGGCTGCAGTATTGACTGCAGTCCTCCCAAAGCTATGTCTAGTTTTTCCTCTTGTCTCTTGTCTTTCGTCTTGTTTTTTCTTAATCCTCACTCCCCGTTTCAGGGACCGATCGACTTTGCCGGCAGGCTCTGGCATCTACCTTGAAGGAAATTACATCTTGCTGTAACTCACATCAAACAAACTCCTCCACTAAAGAGTCTGTTAGACTTCATCATAATAGTAAGTAGTTTTAATTACATCAAAACACATTTTTATTTCATGCGTGGTGGTGCACACCTGTAATTCCAGTCCTTAGGGAGGCTGAGACAGGAGAATCACAGATTTAAAGTCAGCTTCAACAACTTAGTAAGACTCTCAGTACTTAGTGAGAGCCCATTTCCAAATAAAAAATGAAATAGGGCTGGGGGTATAGATTGGAGGTAGAGGATGTAGAATCCCCCTGAGTTTAACCTCCAGCACCACAAACACACATATACACACATTTTTATAATGGATCAAAATTTGGCAATATATTGGAGAAAGTTTTGTTAATCACTACTTGCAATGCGTTCTGAGAAGTTAAGTTCATCTGAAGCCAGTAGAAAACTGAGCGATGGAAATTCACTTAGAGTAGACATCAAGTTGCACGGAGGGAATTTGGATGTAATAAAAAAAGGATCAGATTATGAAGATTCTTAACTGCTCCACTAAGAAAATTAAATTTTCTTCAGTAAGCAATGGAAAAGATGCCCACGCAGAAGAATCAAACCACCAACACCATGCTTTAGGAAGATTAATCTATGAAACAAGGTATGCTATGTCAGCCAGGAAGAAAATGGTAGGTCAATGACAGGGCATACCATTAGCATGTTGTTTTGAGACCAAGTCCTAATAATTGAAATTGAAGAGATGGCAAAGGTAATAAAATCAAAGGGAGTATCTATAAAAGTAATAGCAAACTAGACCTTGAACTATCTGGGACACAGAAAATCTAATACACGCTAAGTTTGGTAACATTTGCTATGGCAACGAAGTGTGAGATGATCTGATTTTCATCATTATCATTCTGATGTCTTAAATCAGCTTAAAGTTTGACAAAATTATAACCAAATGGAGTAGAACAGTAAATTGTAGCCAGGAATATTTATTCTATTACTATACTCCTCAGAGTGAGTTATCAGGTGCTCCATGGCCTGTGTGCTGCTCATCTTTAAGACTGCCTTTGCACAAACTATTGCAAGGTCCAGAAAAACTGTAAGTTAGTAGCATTGTTTCCTCTGATATGAATTATTGTTAATCAGTGTCATGTACTGATTCATTGAAAACCTTCACAGTTCATTAAAAACTAAAACCTGGGGAAGGGGGGGCTGGAATTTTGCAGTCAATAAAATGAAAAAGACACCCAGCATTGTTTCACCAAATACAATTCCAAATGAACATATAAAATAATAGCTAAACAGAAATGTTTGATAATATTTGAAAACTCTGCTTTGATTTGCATAGTTTTAAAAAGGTTTATAAATCTTATATGTATTTTATACACATATACCACATATATAGATATATATACATATATAGATACATATGTTTACATATATAGAATATATGTATGTATCTATTGATATGTATGCATATATATATGGGTCTACACACACACACACACACACACACACACATATATATATAGAGAGAGAGAGAAGTGAACTACAGTTCAGAGAAGTGGTCTAAACTTTCAGATAACACAACCTACTTCAAGAAAGTTAGATTAGTCATGCAGAATTGGCCTTCTACATGCTGGTTCTTAGGGTGTTTTCAGTTTGATCTTCAAAGTACTATTGTGTTACTTTTTAACACCACAATGTACATACAATAGCAAAAAAATTCACGATTACATTTGAATATTAACGTTTACAATATGAAAAATGTCCACCTGGACCTATACATTCTTGTTTTATCCAGTAATCTCATCAATAAAACCAGGGGTATAAGATGGGAATTTGAATATATTTTAAAGACATTTTCTCTAATTGGCTCTACAGGGTATACCAGTTGTAAATATGTAGAAACAAATGGAAATGTGTGTATATCTTCTCTTCTGGGGCCATTCATCTTGGTCCTAATTGCCAGAAAAGACATATAAAGAAATTTGAACCAGCTATTCCAGCAGCCCATATTTAATCTCACACTGTTGGAAGAGATTTCTATCCAACCTATGTGGTAGCATAAATAAAAAAGTGACAACTTTGAAAATACTCTAGTGTTTTCATCCTCTCTTAAAAATGGTCTAGGCTGAAAAATCTAATTCTTTTTTGAGACATACTATGAGAGAGTTGAGAGTTACCACTCACAATTTTTAATGAAAGTGTGTTTAAAATTGCCAAGAAGGTAATTATAAGTTAATGTTCTAATATAAGGTTCTAACAGGTAATTATATCCATAAAATTGCTATGACAATTTCTTCCACATACCTACTCTAAAATTGTGTTGGCTTGTAATAGAAGAAAAGCTTACAAGTAGAAATTTTTCCATGGTATTAAATTAATGCTATTTTGAAAACATTTTTTGTTTTGATAAAACAAAACAAAATTTTTGATAAAAATCATAATGTTTCCTGTGCATTCTGGCATTTAATTTTCTCTACATATAAGGCAAGAAGATTTGCTCCAGTATATCTGACTATAGAACTACATTCTTTTTCAGTACTGGAAATACATTCTCCTTTCTATTTCATCTCCAGTAGTTCTTCTCACTGAGAAGCAATAGGGAAATCTTAAGGACTTCATAACACTAAGCAGCTGTGTTAGGTAGTTCTAAGACCCATTTATTTCATACCTCTAAAAATTTGTTTTCCTTTAGAAAAAAAAGCTTATAAAACCTTTGGGGAAGAAAAAAGAAAATTTTATCAATTTTTTTTCTATAAATCACACAAATGCCCCCTCTGTGGAGACCACGGTTATAAGAAATTAGAGTGGGTTGTAGAGTAATATAGGTTATGGAGGTAAAGCATAAATCAAGACCAAAAACCTTGCCTGAATTGATCAGGACATTTAGTTGAGGACTTTAGGCTTTTACAAATATTCCATTTATTAACAATGGTTAATTTTATGATATTTTATTCCCATTTTGCCACCAACCAATCATCAGCAATAACACAGTTAAATTGCTTCTTTCAGCATCACATAATGCTAAAGACAGAGGTTAAATTTAATGTCCTAATCTCTCTGGCTACTATGGCCATATTTAGCTGGAGCATGCATTCACCTTTTGAATTTGAATTAGCAGATCATTTTAATTTGTATTTATTTGGTTACTAATATGCTTGGTAATCACATGTAGTTCTTCTTGTATGTATTTAATTTTAATAATAGGTTTATTGAGATATAATTCACATACAGTAAGCTTACCCTTTTAAAATGTGCAATTCATTGAATTTTGGGATAGTTACATTTGTGAAACCTCAGTATCTAACTCTAAAACATTTTCATACCCCCAAAAGAAGCCCCATACTCGTTGGCAGTCACTCCCCATTTCTCTTTCTTCTCAGATTCTTGTAATCACTAATCTGCTTTCTGTTCCTATGGAATTTTTTATACTGGATGTTTCATAGAAATGGAATCATAAAATACTTGGCCTTTTGTTCTATCTCAACATAATATGTTTATCTATATTGTAGCAAGCATCAGTATTTCAATTATATTCTTGATAAATCCAGTTTGCAAAAGAAGCAGCTATGGGATAACAGTAAATTTTCTAATGTGTTTTCCTCAGAAAGCTTGTTCTCTACAGATATTAATTGAAGGAAAGGGCTTGGGGTCAAAAAGTTTGGAAATCCCTTGTTAAATGAAATTAGTTTTTGTTACTGCAGAACTTCTCAGAGCCTTAATTATGCTCATACGCTTTGTACAACTCCAAGAGGATGAGGCTGTATGCATCATTTATTAAATATATTTACTTATAGAGCTCCTTTCTTTGATGGAGAACTCAGTGGTGTAGTGTCCTGTAAAATATACTTTTGAATAGAATGGAATAATAAAAAGGAAACTGTGTTTAGTAAGACTGTCCAGAAATCATTGCCAATTTTTCCACTTATTAGTTATGTGACTTTGGAAAAATAGCTAAAACTTTGAGACAGTCTTCATATTCTGAGAAATAGGACTAATAAATCTTAATAAATATAGAGAATAAATGTGATAAATCATATAAAATTATATAACACAATGTTTGTTATAGAATTGAAGTCCATTCTATTTTATGGAAACTGATACAACTCATTAAGTAATTTAATAAGTTCAGAAAAGTTATAGTAACTTAATTGATATTTAGTCTAATTTTTTTAGAATTTCCCATTTTAGAAAATATAAATGCATTCATTTATGAAATAAATTTCTGCAACATCAACTGTTTATACTCCAAACAACAGAAAAGTAACTCTTTTTCTTTTTTTCCTTTTCTTTTCTTTCTTTTGTTTTTGGTACTGAGGATTGAACTCAGGGACATTCTGCTTTAGACCTACACCCTCAGCCCTTTTCATCTTCTAGTTTGAAATAGGGTTTTGCTAAATTGCTGAGGGTCTCACTAAGTTGCAGACACTGGCCTCAAATCTGTGATCCTCCTGACAGTCTTCCAAGTACTAGGATTATAGGCATAAGGGCATGTGCCACCACACCCAGCTTAGAAAAGTAACTCTTGTTGTTTTTTGGGGTTGAACCCAGGGTCATTCTACCTCCAGGCTACACCCCCTTTTATTTGGAAACAGGGTCTCACTAAATTGCAGAGGACCTCGCTAAGTAGCTGAGGCTGGCCCTGAACCTGGATCCTCCAGTCTCCGCCTCCCAAGTACTGTGATTAAAAGCGCACGCCACCACACCCAGCAAAAAGTAACTCTTAATAATATAGTGAACCTAATAATTTGGTACATTCTTCTATTTAAAGATGATAAGGCTGTATCTAGAGGCAGTGATTAGAAATGGGCTACAGATGCCGGGAGTGGTGGTACACACTTGTAATCTTAGTACTTGCGAGGCTGAGACCGGGGAATCAGGGTTCAGCTACTTAGGGAGACCCTCCGCAACTTAGTGAGACCCTGTTTCAAAATAAAGAATAAAAAATAGGGCTGGAGGTATAGCTCAGAGGTAGAATGCCCCTAGGTTCAATCCCCAGTACCACACACAGACAAAAAAATGGGCTACAGATATTTCCTACGTGATTGTGTAATCAAAAATATATTTCATAAATATTGCCAGCAGCCTTTTGCTTTTGGAGTAAGAATTGTATTTATATTAGGTTTTTGACCTATCATTCTTTCTCATGTAGAAAGACCACATGATATCTACCCTTTTAACAATTTTTAATATACGGTACAGTAGAGTCTACTATAAGCAATGTTATACAGCAGATCTACAGAACGTATTCATTGTGCATGACTGAAACTTTCTACGCATCCAACAGTGTCTCCCCATTTCCCCCGGCTTCTAGATGCTGGCAGTCGCCATTCTACAGCCTGCCTCTGATTGCATCTGCTTTAGTTACACCTTATAAGGGTAACTGTACAGTACTGGTGCTTCTGTGACGAGTTTGTTTCAATTAGCATAATGTCCTTAGAGTTCACACATGGCAGGATTTTCATGTTTTCTGGCTAAGTAATATTCCATTGTATGTCCACCTCCTTTCCCCTTATATATTCATCTGTCGATGGACTTTTCATTGTTTCCTCATCTTGGTTATTTGAAATAATGATGCAGTGAACACTGAGACACAAATATCTTGAGATTCTGACCTCAATTTTTTTGTATAAATATTCAGACATGAGATTACTGAATTTTTATGGTAATTCCGCTTTTAATTTTTTTGAGGAGACTCCAAACTGTTTGCAATTTTTAATGTCATAGTTCCACCTCCACTTTACAGAAGTTACTGCTGGAGAGAATTTGGAAGAAGTTGAATGTTTGTCAATGCAATGCACATTGAAACAAAAGGAAATTACTAGCTGTATGTGGGACAAGCAGCCAGTCACACTGCGGGAGTTATCAGAAGAAACTGTTTTCACTATGTCGTTAAAGTCAGGAATCATTACTACAGTTAGAATAATTCCCAGCTGCGCTGGGCGTGGTGGCGCACACTTGTAATCCCAGTACTTTGGGAGGTGGAGACCGGAGGATCCGGGTTCGCGGCCAGCCTCAGCTCTCTCACTCTCTCTCTTTCTCTCTCTCTCTCTCTCTCTCTACCGAGTGAGGCCCTCCGCAACTTCGTGAGACCCGGTTTCAAAACAAAGTATAAAAAATAGGGCCGGGGGCGTAGCGTGGAGGTAGAACGCCCCTGCGTTCAATCCCCGGTACCGCAAAAAAAAAAAAAGAATAATTCCCAGCTGATAGTTTATACAGTCGTCATGTTTAGGATGGAAATGAAAATATCAGAAAAATGAAGCTGGGTCTTATTGCTAGGGAACTATAACTACTACAAACCTGTAATAGTAGAAGTAACTTAAATCCACCTAAGGTCAGGAAGAAATGAAAAAGTGGACATATTTACTAAGCGCTATGTCTTTAACAAATGAATGAAGACGTTTTATTTGATAATGCATTTAATAAATGCATTGTGAGTGTTCCACGTGCAGTATTCTGTGTCTTTCCATATAAATATGCATAAGGGTAAGAGCCAGATGGTTTGCGCTAATGCCAGGATTGCAAAATGTTATCTGAGGCAGAAGCACTCTATAATAACTAGATTCATCATTACTTGCCTTAGTGTTCATCAAAAGTCCATTAATCCTTATAAATTAAATTGTTATTAATGTACATGAAATATGGATTTACAAAGAAAAAACATTGTAATTCTCGCCTTTATGGCTGTTCTTCGTATTCAGGTGTCATTTTCGAGGGAGGAATACAGCACTGTTTCCTGATCCTTAGAACAGTTCCACTTTAAATTGGAGTTTCAACTTGTTTATTTTAATTCATGGCACTTTTTCTCTGAAATACAACTTATTCACCTCTAAAAGATTATGCCTTTTGTTTTCTTGTCTCACACAGCCCTAAATTTCATCTTTATTCCAGGCGACACTTCTTTGGATTTGCAGAGGAGGTAGATCCCCTGACAGTCAATGACAGAAAGGCATAACACTTTATTTATAAGTGCTTTAGTTCACTTTTTCCTGTTTATATTCATTTCTATTTTTTAGCTATTTTTCTTTTCTTAACTGAAATATCACACACATACAGAAAACTTCACAAATGTAATCCATAGATAGAAATTACCACAGACCTGGGCACACTCATGTAAACACAAACGACATCAAGAAATAAACTATTATCTACAGAAGACAGACTGGCTTCCTCCTAAACATTACCCTACTTTCAACCCCACAGAAAATATGCTTCTGATTTCTAACACAATATATTAGCTTTGCTTACTTTTTAACTTTTGTAAATGGAATCATAAAGTATGTGCTTTTTTGATAGATAAATAATATATTTACTTAGAATATTTAGAATAGTAACAACAGTGCAATAACAATATAACAATTTTCTTAGTATGCACTTTTTAAAAATTCTGGTCATTTTGATTATTATTCTTTGTAGTTTGACCTTAATTTGTATAAATAGAGTATAATTAATTTATTCATGCTATTCTTAATATATGTTTAATTTGTGTCCAACAGGGAGTGTTAAACCTGCTATGACCACTCCTATATATGTCTTCTGGTTGCATCTGTACTTATTTCTACCTGCACAGATATGAATGTGTACAAATTCAGTAGATGACACTAATAGTTTTTCAAAAGGAGTTGTACCAACAAGCCTATCCACAGTGGTGAAGGAAACTCCTGTTGCTCCGTGTCTTAAACAACACAATACTTTCAGGCTTTTTAAATTTTAACATTTCTGGTGGTTATATAATATTATTGTGGTTTTAATTTTCATGTTTTTTCAAGAAATGAAATAAAGCAAATTTCCATATATTTATTCAATAGCCTGTTATCCTTTGTAAGGTACCTTTCAAGTTTCTTCACCAGTTTTCTTTTATGCTACTGCCCATTATTTATTGCTTTGGGTTAGTTCTTTTTACATTCAGGCTGCAAGCTCATTTCCAGTTAATTACTGAAAAATCATGATCTTTTTAATGCATTGTTGTAGTTCAATTAGATATCATTAGGAAGAAAGTAAAATTTTATTTATAAATCACCATATACAAAAATAATATCAAATAGGCTGAACATCAAAATATAAATACGTGTGGAATCTAAAATGATAGTTTTAAGAAATAATCTTAAAACTAATAATAATAATTTTGGTTTTCAATAAAAGAAAACATGATTCCTTGGAGAAATAGCTGATTCTAGAACTGGAACAGGGAACATGCAGGCCTGGGCATCTTTTAGTGCCAGAAAGGAAGAAAGTACTCAAACAATAAAAACAAACAAAAACACAAAACCATGAGGCACAAAAGAGACTACTGAAAGAGCATCCAATGATAGAGTCTAGGACAATTTGAGCAACACAATAAATAACACTGTATTACATTATAATCAAAAGTTTAAGATCAATACCCATGTGCCCATATTGACATAAATAACTGACTAAATGCATAATTAACAAAATAGATGAAATAGACATCTCCTTCCTCCATCTTACCCTCCATTTCATTGGAATGAGATTTGTATCATTATCTTTTTGCCATTGATTGAATTCCATTTTAATACTCTTATGCAGCATGTAATCTTTTGCAACTTCCTTCTTTAATGCAGTACGATGTTCAGAGATTCATTCGTGTGTTTTATATCAGATATTCACGTCATTTTTTCCCTTAGGACTATTCCATTATGTGAAATACAAATGACTCAATATGTGTGGGTTAAGGACTCTCTCTTCTTATTTATCTGTATGTCTATCCTTACAGCAGTATTATAATACATTGATTTCTATAATTTTATTCTAAATCTTGAAATCAGGTGTATATACTCACTAAATTTGCCTCTCTGTTTTAAAATTGTATGGTTATTATATGGTGTTTGTGTTTCTTTAAAAATGAGAATTGGCTGGGCGTGGTGATACATACCTGTAATCCCACTTGGGAGGCTGAGACAGGAGGATCGCAGGTTTGAGGCCAGCCTCAGCAATTTACCAAGACCCCCAGTAACTTAGAAAGACTCTGTTTCAAAATAAAAAATAAAGAGTTGGGGATGCAGCTCAAAAGTAGAATACCGGGAATGGTGGCACGACCCTGTTTCAAAATTTAAAAAAAAACTAAAATAGGTACAGGGGTGTGGCTCTGAGGTAGAATCATACTGCCAATTTCTATTTTTTAAAGACCTCCAGATTTTGGTTGCTATTATGCTGTATCTATATATTACTTTTGTAAGAATTTCTATGGGAGAATGTTGAATCTTCTAATTTGTAAACAATATTTACTCATTCTTCAATTTTTCAGCATTGTTTATACTCTACTGTGTTCACATTTTTATATTGCAGTTAAACTTATCCTTAGTCACGAGTCACTGATTTTATTAAAAATGTTATTTTATTATTTCAGATTTTACTAGGTTATGCTAGTATATATTGATCTTTTATCATTTAACCTCACTAAACTCTTTTTTCGTTCTAGAAGAATTTTTGGAGATTCTGTAAAGTGTTTTACATAAGCAATCATGTCATTTATGAATTGTTACACTTTTAGCTCTTTCTGCATACTTTTTTTTTCTTTTTGCTGGCTTGTCTTATCACATTGCCAAGACCTTCAGTCAGTGTTCAATTGAAGTGACGAGATCAGATATATTTGCCTGATTCCTGTTGTTAAAGAGGGAGCATTCAGTAATTAACAATAAAGTATAATATTAGCAGTATGATTCTCATAGAGTTTTATTGCTTTTTCTGTGACCATTTAGATCATTTTGTTCTAAAACATATTTTAGTGTCTAATATGGTGGAAGATGTTGAATAATTCTCAAGCACTGACCTACTCTTGAATTTCCAGGAATTTTCCACTTGGTTAATATGGCTTATCTTTTTTTTAGATCATCAGGAATAAAATTGGTTAAATTTTTTAAAAACAAGTATCACATTCATATTTGTGAGGAATATTAGTTTGTAAATTTCTTATAATGATTTTGTCTTGTTTTGGTATTGGGTAAGATTGGCCTCATAAAGTGAGTTGACATGTCCTTTCTTTTATCTGATGGAATTTGTGTAGAATTGGTGGAATTTCTTTTTTAACTGCTTGATTGAATTTACCAGAGAAGCTCTCTGGATATGGTTTCCTTTGTGGAAATAATTTTAAATAAAAATTTATTTTCTAATTATTGATCCATATAGTTTATTTCTTCTTAAATCATATTTGGAAGTTTGTGCATCGTAAGTGATTTTTTCATATCCTCTACATTGTAAAATATCTTGGTATAAAATTGATATAATAGTTACTATATAATTCTAAAATAATATATGTTATGTCTTGTATTTCATTGATTGTATTAATTTATCTATTTTTCCTATTTTACTGTTCTTTCTGGAAAGAATTTTTTTTCTTTGTTGCAGTACTGGGGATTGAACCCAGAGGCATTCTACCTCTGAGCTACACCCCCAGCCCTATTTTTTATTCTTTATTTTGAAACAGGGTCTCATTAAGTTGCTATTATGCTGTATCATTAAGTTGCAGAGGGCCTCACTAACTAGCTGAGGCTGGCAGCAAACCTGCAGTCCTCCTGTCTCAGCCTCCCAAGTACTAGGATTACAAGCGTGCACCACCATGCCTGGCTCTGGAAAGAATTTTAACAATGTTATTGGAGTTTCAGTAAATCAACATTCATTCTATTGATTTTCCATATTGCTTTATTGTTTATTCTTTCATTGATATCTGTTCCTTTTTGTTTTATTTTCTTACATTAAAATTTATTTAGAGTTTTACTTTTCTAGTTTCTCAAAGTAATTCATATCATTAGTTTTAATCATCAATTATAGATTTTTAAATATAAACACTTTGATAAATCTCTGTGCAAGTACTGATTTAGTTGCACCCTACAAATTTAATCGAATGTGTTTTCATTTTCATTACATTTGAAATAGTTTAAAAATTTCCACATGATTTTGTATTTAAAACACATCTTATTTCAAAGGCATTGTCTATTTTTCAAATAATTTAAATTTGTAGTCATTTTTGCTACTGATTTATATTTGGATTTTAGTGTGGCCAGAGAACACTTTCTATGTTTTTAATACTTTTAAATTTATTGAGACCCAATTTTATGATCCAGTATATGGTCCACTTTGATGAATGACCCATATACACTAGAGAATAGCATGCCATCTGTAATTTTACTAAAATGCGCAATAAATATTACATGGGTCAGGTTATGTGTTGTTCAAGTGAACAAAATGATTATTAATTTTTAATTTATTTGTTCTTTCAATTACTAAGAGAGGAGTGATGAATTCCCATCTATAACTGAGGATTTTCTATTTTTCCTTTAGGTTATATTAGTTTTTGTTTCATATATTTTAAAACAATATGATTAGACATTTACACATTTAGGATTGTCATGTTCTTTTGATGAATTGATCCTTTTACTGATATGAAATATCCTTCTTTTTTGTAGTAATTTTCATCATTCAAAATTCTATTTGTCTGTTGTTAGTATAGTCCCTTGAGATTTTTTAGTATTTTTGTGTATATTTTTCATTATTTGTATTAATTTATATTTATCTTTGTATTTAAGATAAGTTTCTTGTGGGCAGTATAAAAGTGAGTAATTTTTTCTAATTGAAATCCAGAAAATGCAGATAAAGGAAGAATAAAATGAAATACATTTAATTAAATTCATGCCATTGTACATGAAAAAATTAGTGAAACTTTTGTATCCTTCAAGATCTTATGTGCATCTGCCCTCTAAATTGGTTCTTCTCCCAAGTATTTCAAACTCCAAAATCATTTGTTCTTTTAATTTGTTCCTCAAATAAGAATCCCAGAAGTCATCTTTGAACCTTATCATTTCTTCATCTCCACCTTCTACTATAAATTGAATTTTATCACCTCAAAAATGTATCTGTTAAAGCTGAACTCAAGGAGACTAGGTGGAGATAGTACTTGAGGTTATTAGTGTTAGACAGGGGCATGATGGTGGGACTCCCAGGATGGGACTCATGACTTTTTAGAAAGAAAGAAGAGGAAGGTTGTTCTCTCTTTAGTGTGTGATGACACAGGAGAAAGCTACTGTCTGCAAACCCAGAAAAGGGTCCTCATCAAAAACTAAATCAGTCAGCATTTTGAGTTTGCAATTTTCAGCCTTTGGAAATGTTAGAAATCAATATGTAGTGCTTAATTCATCCAGTCTGTGGTATTAATACAAATTTATGGGCCCAGAAATCAAAGGGAGAAATGAGAGTGGTATCACTCACTAGCACCCTTAGTAATGCACTAGTAAATATTTTTGCTTCATGTTCCCATGACTTTAAGTTTTGCTGTTCTAGAGGTCTTAGACTCAAAAGGAGAAATGCTACCATGAGGAGAAAAAACAGATTCCATTAAAAGAAAGTTAGGTCTGCCACCCAGTCACTATGGATTCCTCCTGGAGCTGAAACAAGAGGCAAATAAAGCTGTTACTGAGTTGGTTGGAGTGCTTGGTCCTATTTTCCAAAGAGACACTGGACTGCTACTCTGCAATGGAGGTAGGAAGAGTAGGTCTGGAATCCAGGAGATCCCTAAGAATGTCTCTTAGTACTACCAAGCCCGGTGTATTAGTTAGTTTTTTGGTGGCTGTGACAAAACACCTGACAAGAACTACTTAGAGGAGAAAAAGTTTATTTGTCTCATAGTTTCAGAGGTTTATTCTATGGTTGACCATTTCCAAGACAGAAACATCATGGCCATCAGGGTGTTGCAGAGAGAAGCTACTCAACTCATGACAGCAGGGAAAGGAGAGAGAGAGAGAGAGAGAAAGAGAGAGAATAATTAAGGCCATGCCACCAGTGACCTACCTCCTCCAGTTATAACCTACCTATGTACTGTTACGACCCAGTAAGTCCATTCATATAATTAATTAATTAATTCACCAATGGATTTAACCACTGATGAGGTTAGAGCCCAAATTCAATTATTTCACCTCTGAACATTTCTGCATTGCCAACACTTGAGCTTTTCTTGGGACATTCCATATCCAAACCATAACATTGTGTGATCAAGGTCAATGAAAAACAGTAATAACTCAAACCATATAGGAATATCAGTGGCCAAGAACCTTCAAGAAAGAAGGTTTTTGATCATGCCACCAATTAAAGAACCATGACTACCTGAGATGCTTGTTGAAGGCAAAGGGAATACAGAAAGGATATGAATAAAGGTAGTTATAACTGCCAGCTATGATCATGTGGCCAGTTACAGAAATAAGGACTGCAATTTCCATATCCCCATGAATATTTCCTCTTTATTTTGTTCTGAATATGTCTCTCTGTGTGTAGATAGATAGATGATAGATAGACAGATAAAAGTAATTATAAATATCAGCTATTACCTGTGATGAGAACAAAATTTGGAGTAAGAGAAAATTTTCTATGCCTGACTGTCTTTAAGCTGAGACACCAGTCTTCTGCATTCAGAACTGGAATCAGAATTAATCCTATCTTTGGCTTTCTTTCTTCATAGACATTTAAATTCAGACTGGAATTATGTAATGAGCTATTCTGTATCTTCTGCTTGCTGACTGAAAATCTTCAGACTTAGTCTTCATAATTCATTGTGTAAGCCAATTCATTATAATAAATATTTTTATATACATAAACACACACATATAAGACTTCATACTCACATGCACACATACACACACAACCTTTTGACACTGTTTTCTCTGGAGAGCCCTCACTAATGCACCTTCCCAGTAGATGCTCTCACAATCTGCCTGTGTTCTTATTTCAATGTTCAAAAGACTGAAGGCGTTTAAATTTTTATGCCTGGCCTCCATTATATCATCTTGTCTTAGTGACTCAGGTTTAAATAACGATGAAGCTAATTGATGTCTGTGGGAATAGGAAAACTCTAATTAGAAAATCAACTTGGAGGAATCTATAGAACTTGTTGAATGGCTACAACCAGATAATGAATTCAGAGAAGGCGATACTAATGGTGAAGTTTGAGGGCTGGCCCAGGGAGTCTTGCACTTAGTTTATTGTCGAGACACCTGTGATCATATGCCATTATTCCATGTTGCCTTTGTTGGGTTATTGATTTGCAGAGCCTGTGCAATTTCTTTCCTAGTTGTAATGAAACCATTGTTGATTTGATACTGAAAATACCTACTGCATTCCCCAATCCAGTGAAAGATGAGAAACAATTGCTAGATTTTTGTTGCTGTTGCTTTGTTTTTGTGTTCATTTTTCCCCTCATACTCCAGCTGTCCCTGGGTCCATCTGTTTTTATTGCATTCACCATATACTCTTCAGCATGAAGCTTACTGCAGTCATATTCATGGGAATCTGCAGGTGCAATTTTGACACATCTGGCACCTGCAAACACTTGGAAAATTCACCATGAGGCATTTTTGGCTGTTTGGAGATGGAACAAAAAACAATTAGTGGATAACATAAACCCTTAATATTGTTATTCTTATTACTTTTCAAAAGCAAATATCTTACAGTATGTCTCCTATAGGACCAAATCTAAGCCAAGTTTGAATTAAAAATAAAATAATAACTTGTTTTGGGTTCCCCAAACACATTAAAGTACTGAGAATTCTCTTAGGTACTTGCTAAAGAAAACCATTCTTTTTAATGGTCAGATAATTAAAATTGGTAAAATAAATTCATACAAAGCTCTTTGTAAGTAAAAATTACCTGTGGGAAAAATATGAGATATTTCCATATGAAATGTTTTTCTTTTCCAGATAAAGTTCATTCTGTCTTTCAGTGCCTTCATCAACTAAAGCAATGGAATAAGCATTCTTCCCAATCATTTATTAAAAGATGAGAATCCTTCAAACAATAAAAAAGCAAAAATTCAAATTTCTCATGCAATTCACTTTTAATTAACTACCATCCATTTTAGCTTGTATTCTCATTCTTTCACACACGCCATGGTAATTGACCTTTAAAAATGTACACAAAAAATGAAGGGTCTTATGTTCTCCCTCATATGTGGAAGCTAGGGAGAAATTGGGATACAGGAGGTGTCTGGGACCATTTCCCTATCTTAAGACTCTAAGTTGCATAAATGGCCTAAGAAGGTAAAAGCTCTACCAAATGAGCCGATCAGGATTTGCTGATATTATAGAGGGAAGTTCTCAGAAGAGGGAGTTTCTTAATCTAGGGAGGAGAAAGGATGGTTGATCCCTTGTAAGGATTATCTTCTGATTGTTATCATGATTGTTGATCGACTTGTTAGGATCATTTTTGTAAAGATCTGATGCTCGAAAAAAGGTATTTAAGGACTGGGCTGAATAAAGTCGCAGCTGCTGCAGTGTGGGTGCCTGCCAGCCCTCCCAAAAAGGCTGCGGTATTGAACGGGGGAGGAAGACTTGAAGAGGGAAACACCTCCATGGACATGATGTACATACACAAACTTGTCAAAGTCAATCGCTGTGTTGAGCATGGGAATGTGGGGAGGGAAAGGGAGTGGGGTGGGAACTGAAGGAGGGTTCAATGAGTGCTGTGTGCATGTATGCCTCTATCACCCTGAACTAAATCAAGATGTAAGATTACAATGCACCAATAAAAATTTTTTTAAATTTGGGAAAAATAGCAGGGGATCATTATTTTCTAAAACCTGGTTTTTGTCTTTGTGTAAGAGTATTGACATGAAGATAAAGGCTACCTTGTTTTAATGAGGAAATATAATTCAGTGTGTCCAAGGTCTATTTTTTGATGATTTATATTCTTGAAAAATAATAGAGGAATTATTATAATTTTATATTATCTAATCCAAACTTTCCTAGTGTTAAATATAAAATGTTCTTTTGGCCTGTTATTTAATTTCTATGTTCATAATTCATTCGAATCAAGTTATTACTTGGATACGGCATTCTCCCACAAATAAAACTTAAAATACTTCAAGGGTTTTTCTAAGACATTAAATGTTAATATATTGAAAAAATGTAAATAAATCAAGAAATTCAAGGATGCCACTTCCTCAGTGTTAAAAAACTTAATTGATATTTTTCTTTCATTTATTTTGTTTACAGTATCTATCTATATATATTATATTATATATAAGTATATATATATATTTATATCATATATATGATTAAAATATATCCTGAGTTACAGGCATTTTAATTGATCTGATATTCCAAGAAATACTTTGAAATTGGCATTTGGCCCCTCCTGTCCTGACTAATTCATGTTAGGAAAATAACAAAAATCTACCAAGATGCTTCCTCTTATAATTTGAGTTGTATATATCATAGAAAACAAAATAGGTCAAGCTGGGTGTGGTGGCACACGCTTGTAATCCCAGTTCTTTGGGAGGCGGAGACCGGAGGATCCAGGTTCGCGGCCAGGCTCAGCTCTCTCTCTCTCTCCCTGTCTCTCTCTTTCTCTCTCTCTCTCTCTACTTAGTGATGTCCCCTGCAACTCCGTGAGACCCGGTTTCAAAATAAAGTATAAAAAATAGGGCTGGGGGTGTAGCGTGGAGGTAGAACGCCCCTGGGTTCAATCCCCAGTACTGCAAAAAAAAATAAATAAACCAAAATAGATCAACTTTTTCACATAAACATTTCTTTATATCAATAAGATTTTCAATAAGCAGACACTCAAGTGTAATTTGAAAATTCACTGGATTTTATTGCAATGGAAATGGGAGAGTAAAGAAAAAATATTCTAGTTTATTGGAAACACCATATATCAGATACTGTCACATATATCTCCAGAATCTGAAATTGTAAATGCTTTATTAGCACATCTTAATTTTATGTACTCATTATATTATTTCATATATTTTAGCACTTTTCATCTATTTCAAGTGGCTTTATACATATAAGATGCTTAGTTATCCCTGGAGGGAGACACCATTATAATCTCCACTTTATAAATGAGGACACTGAGGTACAGAGGAATTTTGCAATTTGCCCAAAGTCACACACTCAGTAAATGGTAAGGAGGGATTTAAAGGCAGGGAATCTTGAGAATCATTCCCAAACTTAACCAAAAAGCAATGGCACTGATATATTAGTAAATCAAAGTTACATAGGGTCGACTAGATTTAATTTTAAAAAGCCAAGAAATTATCACATAGTCATTCTTTTAAGATGTATTCTAGAAATCTGTATTGCTGGTTTAAATGACCGGGACTATTGCATGGCCTAATCCCGAGAATTTCAACACTAATATACTGCAGAATGATTTACCAATTCCTTTGATGTAACCCAAATCTATCATGCACTATAAGTATAATCCATCATGTAATATAGCAGAAAGAGCCTAAGTTTAACAATTTAAGTACAGAATCCTTTAGTGGCTATTAATGAGAATAATTTTTCAATTGCAAGAATATCCACTTATCTCCTCACTTATTTTCTTGAACTCTAGGGGTAGTTTAGACCAAGAATGAAGACATTCAATGAAAACAAAAGTGTTAGCTTAAAAAAATCTAAATAGTTTGACAGGATACATGGGAACAAGTGAGGCTAAAGTATTATATTTGAACTGAACTCATTTTATTTTGTTCTTAAATATAAAATATAAAAATGATGTTCAACATCATTGGTCATTAATGAGATAAAATTAATGTCACTATATCCCCCCACACTATCATGGCTAAAACTACAAAAAATCTCTTTGTACAATGCATTGGCAATGACACAGAGAAATTGGAACCTTATACATTGTGTACACATATTTAAATGCTATCCTTATATTGAAAAAGGTTGTCCATTTCTTTAAACATCAAACATACACTAAAAATACAACCCAGATATTCCATTTCCAGATAGCACATAAGAAAAGTAAGTTAGGGGGGAATAGAGATTAATGAAGAATGAAACAGTTCAAATAACACTATGGCACTATGTGAAAGTATTACTGTCAATACCATTGACGGGTGTGAGGAGAGGGGTGCGGGGTTGGATGTGGAGGGAAATACACAGACCTGTGTGCATGTATGTTTTTAACACATGGAATGCCACTATGATATATAATTGCAATGCACCAACAAAATAATTTTTTAAAAAGTAAAGAAAAGCTGGGCGTGGTGACGCATGCCTGTAATTCCAATACTTGGGAGGCTGAGACAGGATGATCACAGTTTCAAAACAAGCCTCAGTAACTCAGTGAGATTCTCAGCAACCTAATGAGGTCCAGTTTAATGGCCATATATACAATGGCTGGGAGTGTAGCTCAGATGTAGAATTCATTCCCAGTACCAAAAAAAAAAAAGTAAAGAAACATGAAAATACATGTTCATTGTATTAGGTTGCTGGGGCTAATGTAACAAAGTACAAACAGACTGGCTAGCTTAACTAGAGAAATGTGTTTTCTCACAATTCTGAAAGCCATTAGTCTGATACCAAGGTGCAGTTATGGTAATTTTTTAAAATCTCTTTTTATTGGCATGTAGCTGGCCATCTTTTTTCTGAATTTTCACATGGTCTTTCCTCTGCAACAGTTCATATAAATTTCTACATCTTTTAAGGACACCAATCATATTGGATTAGGACCCACACTAATGACTTGATTTAATGTAATTACCTCTAATGATTTCATATCCAAATTCAGTCACATTCTGAGGTGCTAGAGGTTAGCACTTAAATATATGAGTTTTGAAGAGACTCAATTCAGTCTGTAACATAAAGACTTGTACATGAATGTATATAGCAATTCAATTTTTGAGTCAAAAACTGGAACAATTCAAATGTCCATCAACAGGTGATTATATACAAATTGTGTTATATCTTTACAATGAACTACTACTCAGCAATTAAAACAATAAACTATTTTGTATGTAGACCAATGTAGATAAATTACAAAATGATTTGGCTACATTAAACAAATCAGAACCCAAAAGAGTATTATTCTATGGCTCCTTTTATAAAAAATTACAGGAAATGCAAACTAATCCACAGTAATAGAAAGCAGATGTATAGTACCCTGGGACTGGAGCAGGCGGGTGTTTAAGAAAGAATTTCAAAGAGACATGAGGAAACATCTAGAGGTGACAGAAATATACATTATCTTGATTACAGTGATGATTTCATTGATATGTATGTTTTAAAATCATATTTTACACTGTGGATATTTGTAGTTTATACTAATTATAGCTCCATAAAATTATAAACACTGTTGAAAATCAGGCTAAAGAAAAATAGTACCTATTCTAGAAAACCCTTGGCATGTGTATAAGGTAAAAACATATGCAGAGGATTGATGGCAAGTTTGGCCCAGTGACATTGTCTCGCATATTGTGCTGTTGTCAACTTTGAGTTGTATTTGTAATATTTCAAAAGCCAACTTTTGTTTTATGAATCCAACTTATTTTATTTTTAGGATTTGGGTGTCCTTTTCTTATACATTTTACTTTCTTCAGCCTTAAAAAAAATATTTATCCTTCAAAACCAATTCAACTATTCCCTCCTCCATGAATTCCTCCCTAGTCTGTTCTCCATAGTATGAATCTGCCTTATCCAATTACCACAAACTAGAGGATTTAAAATAACAGAAATGTATTTTCTGGTAGTGTTGGAAACTAAAAGTCTGATATCAAGGTATCAGGAAGGTGGTACTTACTCATTACGAAGGACCTAAAGAAGGCTCCCTCTTTACCTCTTCAGCCTCTGGTGGTCTCGGGCCTTCCTCAGCTTGGGGCAGCACAACTCCAATCTCTGCTTCCATCTTCTCATGCCTTTCATCTCTCTTTACGATGACACCAGTGTGACCTCATCTTCACTTAACTAATTAAATCTTCCCAAATACTATTTCCAAATGAGGCCACATTCTGAGGTTCTGGGTGGTATGAATGTTGTGGGGGATATTCCACCAAGCAGTCCACTCTCTGGCCAACAAGAAATTTACGTCTATTCCAATAGAAAACACACTCATCCCATCCTGCCTTCCCAAGAATCTTAATCCATTTGAGCATTAACTCTAAATCTAAAATTTTGTACAAACATCAAATTAAAATTCCCAAATTTCATCCTCTGAATAACCTACATTTGTAGAGGTAACACCCTGGGTATGAACCATCCTGGAGCAAAACGTCTATTTGTGGACCTGTGAAAGTATAAAACAAATGATCTGATTTTGAAGTATTATAATGACACAGATAGAGCATAGACATGTCCACTCTGAAAGGGAAATAAAAGAAAAAAGAATAAAGGAGTCACTTTTCTAAAGCAAATCTGGAGTCCATCATGGTAAATCCCACTAGGTTTTAAGGCCTAAGAATAATTATCTGTGTTTTAATCTACTGCTGGGTTCATGCAGTCTCCCCCCTCTGGACTCAAGGAGGCTCCATAATGTATTTCTCTCCTTTGGGCCTATACAAGGCTCAGGCAGGTCCGGTCCTGGGCCTGCTTATCTGATATCTACCTCTTTCCTCCAAGTCATTTTTCTTTTGTCTTAAAAGAGAGATGTTTGTACCTGAGTAGCCCTAACAGTAGTCATTTCCTGCCTATATAATCCCATAAACATTATAGCCTTCCTTCATTTCATCTTGTCTCCGTCAGCCTAAGTGGTGGTGTTTCTGCAGATATAACATTACAAGAAATGTTTTCAGTCTTCCATGTATGTCAAGGCAACCTGTGCCATGACACAAGAGGACTCTCTATGGATCTTTCCTGGGGAATTCATTTCTATTCCTGGTTTTTGCTAAGATAAAAAACAGTATCTGTGTAATATACAATCTCTTCAGTAAAACTTGGTTCAGCCACACCCTTGGGTGTGTTTCTAGAACACATTGTGTATTATAGGTTGGGAATTTTTCAAGTTATCATATTGATTAACAGTTTCATCCTCAATTTATCTTTTGCCTTTTGCATTTTGCTATTAGGTCAAGGAGAAACCAGGCCATGCCTTCCATACATTGCTTAGAAATCTCCTCAGCTTAATATCTAAGTTTATTGCTTACAAATTCTTCTTTCCACCCACTATTGTAACTTAGTTTACACAATATTTCTATCTCTTCATAACAAGGATCATCTGTCAACCAGTATCCAATAGCATGCTCATTTCTTTTTCCTGAGACGTCCTCAGAAGGATATTTAATGTTGTTACATATACCAACATTCCATTGATAATATATGCAATTGTCTAACACTAGAAGAGGTCTCTACTCCTTATTTAACTTCTGATACCTCGCCAGAATTCCCTTTAACATATAGATTTCTATTTGTAGTCTCCTACAGGCAACCAAAGTTTTTTTGGTTGTAGACCTCGAAATTCTTCCAGCCTCTCAACTTGCACCCCAATTCCAAAGCCATTTCCACATTTTTAGGTATTTGTTATCAAAACATCACATTTCTGCTACGAAATGTCATATTAGTTTCCAAGGTCCACAATGAAAATTGGGATAAACTGGGTGACTTAAGATAACAGAAATGTATTGTCACATAGAGAGTCAGGATTTTTTTCAGAATGAAGGATTTGTACAGGCATGGATGGCCCTGAGGTCTCTAGCTCATGCATGGCTCCTCCAGGACTTCCTTCACTTTCCCATTTTGTGGTTACCCCAGGCATTCCTTGACATGGGGCAGCACAACCCTTATCTCTGCTTCTGTCTTCACAAGATCATATTATTCACGCTTTTCTCTGCATTTTTGCATCCAAATTTCCCTTTTCTAAAGAAGGGCACCACTCTTATTGGATTTAGAACCTACTGTAATCCAGTATGACCTCATTTTAAGTAACTACATTTGCAAACATACAATTTCCAAACAAAGGTTTCAGACTGAGGTTCCTGTTGAGAATGAATTTTGGGAGGAAACTATTCAACCCATTACGAATTCCAAGCAAAATTGGCTCCCCTCATTCCCATGAACCTGCAATATACTATATCAAATTATGCAATAGAACACATCATATTCTGTGGTAACTTTGTTTAGAAGTCTGACTACTCTACTAGGCAGTAAGAACTATTGACAGGTTTTATTTTTAAATTCTTAATTATTATTATATTCTGATTATTTAGCACAGTTTCTAAGACATGATCAATAACTGATTATGTAATGACTTACAAATGAATGAATTCATATAGATGCTTGTTTATACAATACTCATTCTAAAATTTGATGTCCACAATAAAGTTTAATTGAACAAAACGGTATGAAGTTGCTAGGTTGTACTGAACATACTTTAGTATTAGATGTTCTGTTATTTCTGTACAAAAACACTTAAGTACTATCATAAAGAAGTAAACAACAATATTGCATCCAAAGTAAATGAGATTATAATAAAAGTCTAATTGATAGAAGACCTCTTCAGCAACACATGAGATATCAAAGAGAAAAAAAAGCAGAATTGAAATACTGCCAATTTCTCACACTATTTACTTCTCTTAAAAAACGGGTTAACAATTTCATAGATTTCAGAGGGTTAATGTTTACTATCTCACTTTTTTTTTTACTGCAATTAGTGGGAAAACCTGTTTATCATATAGATCTTGTTCACTGTGTACTTGCCAAACATTTAGCTTGTTCTCATGAGGAACTGAAGCAAAAACAAAAACAAAAAAAATCTTAAGAATATCCAGATGTTCTCTTAAATTAGCCATTATTTCATTGAGAGACAAGAGCTCGAGGAGGTGTAACTATTTACTAGTTTATAGCATTGATTCTTCAATAAGTTAGCTCTGAGTGTGAGTTTTCAAGATATGTGTACATTTATGGACTAATGAAATAGTATATTTCTCACTCATAAATCTTTGTAAATCAGTGTACTGTACTGAGTAAGAGTGTGAGGTTGTATATCTACATTGCTTATATTTTAAGATTGTATTCTGCACTAATTTTATATGGCTCTTAGAAGATGCATTCTAAAATCTTCAATTTCTTCATCTGTAAAATCTACATACTAGTTTTACTCAGTTCATTTGGTTTACAGAATGATTCAATGAGATCATCTCTGAATGCCTGTCTCATATAAAATGCAGTTTTTCATTTCCTTTTGCTTTCTCTTTTCTTTTATTCTTCTTCTCATGACCAGTCTTACTTATGAGTTGCATTTATTGTGACTAATAAGATTCTCATCAATTGGTATCGTCATCCATTAGGGTAGAATTAAATTCCCGTGGTAAAACTGGTTATCTCTTGCTGACCAAGAGATTAGACTGAGATAGAACCTATATGTGGCTTTAATGACTAATAAAAAATGGTCCATTCACCAGGTGGAATATTATGCACAATTATTTGAAAAATAACATAATTATACTGCAAATGAGTTCTTAAAATTGCTAAGTACATAATTATAATACAAAAGTTCATGTACGTAATGACATGAAAGTTCATGAAGATATGAATAAAAAGAAACTCATAAAATCATGAAATAAAAATACTGACAATATTTGTTAATAAGCTTATGTTTTTAATATTTACTGATTATTTCCAAAAACTTGAACAATAAATATGATTTTATTAATTCATTTTATTAAAACATTAAATGAAATTAAAAAATTTAACATAAGAAGTAATGTAATAGGGTCAAATAAGTTATTTTTAGTAAAGCCAAGGAAAATAATAATATGTACTAGCAAAATTAAAATATAATATTCATAATTTTTAACATTTGCATATGCAATACACTATAGAAATGTTCTAAGAGTTGCCTGCATTATTTGAATTACTACAGCCCCCCTATGACATATGGGGGCACAACCCTTATCTCTGCTTCTACTCTACTCTTCATTTAAAATTTTGGGGATTAAAGCAACTTATGAATAAAAAAATAGCTCAACAAGCCAAGTATTGGAAAAGAGATTCAAACCCAGGAAGTCTGGCTCCAAGAAGCTAGACATGGGTAGAATAAAATCAATGTTTGTGTTTAATATATTCCAGTATTCCTAATAACTTTCCTTTAAAAAAAAACCTCTCAGGGAATTTTTACTCTCAGAGCTTTAGTCAGTTAAGGAAATGAATGCAATCGTACCCATATATACTTACACATATACAAATATAACTACAATGATTAATTTTCATGACTTTCTAAATGCCCTTTGTGAATAATTTACAATGAATGGCTTATTTGCTCTGCAAAGAAGATATGCATTTGTTAATTAAACCTGACTTCATTTACATGACTGGATTGTAAGGGTCAGCTTTTGCCATATAGTTTTCAGTAGTCAAGGCATGCAGAAACCGAGGATCATGACTTGAAATATGTAAGGAGACAATAAAACAAAACAAAGGTTCAAATACATTCAAACATCTAAACTAGACAACTTGAGTCTAGACATATAAGAATCATTATGTTAAGCCTCCAGTCTCTTAATTTATCTTATGTGTTTTGCAAGCATTTTACATCACTAAATTCTCAGACAATTCTAGACATGAATTCTGGCCAAAATGTGGTGAAACAATCCAGTTTCCATTTTTTAAAAGAAAGATTCAGTTTTAATCAAATCCATTAACCCTATACGAATGAGTTTTCTTTTAGTAAGTAATTAATTTCCACTTAACCTTCAATCTTACTTTATTTACATGCACACACACACACACAATTGACTTTTTAATGCACTGAGAAATGAGATTTTGTATGTACAAGTCTAGTAGAAGCCAATTCTTAACTTCTGAATATATTACTTTTACTTTGTGTCAAAACACTATAATGTTGGACCCTGAAGCTTGTTCCTGTGTATTATGCTTGTAAACATGTACAGTAAGACAAAGAAGGGTGTTTAGAGATTAAGAGAATAGTGAGTGTTCTCATCTCAAAAATGATAAGAATGTAGAATAATGTGTATGTTAATTAGCTTTATTTCACTATTCCACAACGTATATATATTTCAAAACACCATGTTGTATACCATACATATATAAGATTTATTTGACAATTAAGACAACATTAAGAAAGAACTTCTGTATATATCCTACTGTACAATAGCATACCAGAACTTTGTACTACGTGACTGTAACTTAGAACCCATTGATCAAATTCTCTTCATCCTTTTCTCCCCTAGGATCTACAGTACAGTGACTATAGAAGATGATAATATACCTTATATTAAAAAGAAAAGAATTTTAAATGTGTTTACCATAAAGAAACAATAAATGTTTGAGTAGATAGATATGTTTACCTTGATTTGAGCATTACAGGATATATACATGTGTTAAAGCTCCACATGGTATTTCCTTTTTTATACTTGTATTGGTACATTATACTCTCACATCATAATGTAGTTCATAGTGATAGTGACATACATGCACACAGAACTTGGTGAGCTTTCCCCTGGCTCTCTCTCCACTCTCCCCCTTCCCCATACATGATATTGAGATTCGCATTGGTATTCTCACATATGTACATAATGTCAGTGGAAGTGTCTCCTTCATTAATTTCTTCCCCATCCAGCCCTAGACCACCTCCCTCCATCCACCGGGCTTTCTCCTCCATTATCTAAAGCCCCTCTTGTATTCTGATTAGTCCCTAACTTCCGAATATCAGAGAAAATAATATGACCCTTCATTTTATGTGACTGCTAATCTCATTTAACATAATGTTCTGCAGGTCCATCCATTTTCCTGCAAATGACATAATTTTGTTTCATAAATATATACAATCTTTACATACCATTGAAAAATTATTTTGAATTATAAACATAAAAAGAACCTCATGGTAGCTTATTTGTAGAGTCATTCTTTTCCATTTTTCCATAGACCTCATTCATCAAATAGTTATTACTCAATGGGACTCTAGGGTACAAAAAGAGTTAATAATGCTTCTAAGTGACACAGAATCAGCCAACAATTTTTTATCCATTGAAAGATTGATTCCCAAAATAGACCTTTATAGGACAGCAGTTGATATTTTCACTTCAAGTCAATACTTAAACATTGCTATCAACTCCCTAAGCAAAGCACCCATGCCCTATTGAAATAGAAAAATATTGAGATAAACCCTGCAGTGGTTTCCTTCAAATTTCTAATTGTAGCAATTGAATCCCTGAAGAAAAGTTTCTGAATGTCTAATCTACCATATTTTTCTGATATAAACTAGTATTAAAGATTTTTAGAGGGTTATTCGTGTTTTCAAATTTCACTTTATTTTAAACTTCAGTCTTCCTTTTACCAATTTTACTGAATATTTGAGAGATAGCCCAGCACAAACAAAATGTATCTTTTATCCAAGAAGTGAAGACATTCTGAAGACAGATTCTTCAATTTTGTAATCTTGGCAAGTGATTTAATTATTCCAGGTCTGGTTTCGTCATTTTTATAATATATCATTACTTCTTGGATTCCTTTCAGGCAGCAATGTTAAACAATTTTAATTATTTTTTTTTTTTTGTGTGTGTGTGTGTGTGTGACTTTTGACTCCCATTTTCACAGGTTAAACATTTGATTATTCACTAGGAAAATTGATTTAGATGATGAACTGAAACACTTAAATGTCACATCATGCCATGTAAAGGCGACATTGATAATCTTGCTTGCAAAAGTATGATATGATTTATGTTTCTTATTTAGGTGTGATGCAATACTGAAGCAATACTATATGTCTGCTCTGAAAACAGAACTCATGCAAATGATTTGCATACTCAACATACACACATATATGCACAGAAACACTTGAGATGAACACATTCAGATCAAAGAGGAAAGAACCTGGTTCATCTTTATATGGTGCCAAGCAGTGCCAAAGAGAGAGAGAAGCATAAAGCTCACATAATGGCATCGCGATAATACGGACATGCATTAGAATTCTGTTTCCCTCTATTAAGTGTGTGAACTTATGTCAGTTTCACTTTCTGTTGGTTTCTTGTGTTATGCAAAAGATGATAATAACACATTTGAAAGTTTTATATAAGGTCTAAATAGGGCAATGTATGGGCATTAAATAATGGTGGCTTGCAATTTTCCTGATTTCTCCTATTAAAATCTCCTGTCTTTCTCATCTTAGTACATAACAACTGTATCCTTCCACTTACTCCTTTTAAACCTGCATTTATTACTGTTTCTTCACTTTATCCCATTTAAGTCAAATATAAAGCATGCTTTTTTTTCTTCCTCTGGAATTCTTTCTATCCATTATAACTACCCTGGATCACGACACCCTTATCTCTTACCTGCCAATTCTCTCAGAGAATACAAAAGAACTCAGAAGAAAAAAATTACTCTCTCAAAATACATTCAATCCAGATTTTAGAAAAAAAAAATGGCCAATTAGATAAGGAAAAAAACATGTGCATACAACAAGTGTTTAATTCTTTGGGGGGGGGGGAAGGAGGGTTGGTAATGGAGATTGAACTCAGGGATGTCTTACCCCCAAGATAAACCCCCAGATATTTTTATGTTTTTATTTTGAAACAGAGTCTCACTAAGTTTCTGAGGATCTCCCTAATTTCCTGAGGCTAGACTCAAACCTGTGATCCTTCTGTCTCAGCCTCCCAAGTACTGGGAATACAGGCATGTGCCACTTCACCTGGCTCACAACAGATGTTTAAATGGACATATACACATACACAAATGCATATAATACACTCACACAACCTCTCAATTTGCTGAGTTCAGGGTTTATCTGTTAATCTGTTAATTTTATAAGGATATTAAGTCTGTTGCATAGTTAACATGTACACAAATGCGGTTTGGTTTTTTCAGATGTCAGCACCACAAAAATCAGTGATAAAGTTATTTTTATTTAATGACCATAGGATATGGATGATGCTGAAGATTCCATTTATTTTGAGGATTAGAATCATAGAGAGTGACACTGGTGGGTTTTGGTTTATCAGAGGGTGCAAAGTATAATTTTTTTTTTTTTTTGTGGCGGTACCAGGGATTGAACCCAGGGGCGTTCTACCTCCGTGCTACACCTCCGGCACTATTTTTTATACTTTATTTTGAAATCGGGTCTCACGAAGTTGCAGAGGGCCTCACTAAGTAGAGAGAGAGAGAGAGAGAGAGAGAGAGAGAGAGCGCTGAGGCTGGCCGCAAACCCGGATCCTCCGGTCTCTGCCTCCCAAAGTACTGGGATTACAAGCGTGCGCCACCACGCCCGGCTGCAAATTATAATTTTTAAGTTTACGTTGATTTGCTTTTAGGTCTTGATAAGCATACTTATTACTAAATGCAAGAGGACAAAATACTGATGCTACTTTCTCAGAGAATTTACAGATTTTTAACACTCCTTTACCACTGCCCACCCTTAATATGGGAACGAGTGACTAACTGAGTAACAGAGACAAGAAACAGAATACACCAATGTGGAGAAGATTGGATATGTGCAAGAAAACTTGGTAGAAAGAGATTTTAAATAGAATCGTCTGCCATCTTTGGGTAACTAACTCATTTCAGGTTCTCAAGAAAGTGTCCTTTTCCCACACATGTTAGATTTATTTTATAAACCCCCACACATGTATTTGTCATCTCTATCCAATCAAAGTACTAGCACAAAGAAGATGCTCAATGCCCATATTTCAATAGATGGATGAAATCACAGATGACTAGGGATACATGCAGATATGGATAGATGGTTGTATGGGGGGTAAGTATACGACAAATGGGACAAAAGTATTCAATGAATATATTCTTGAGTTTGAAATAAGGGAAGCAGATTGTGAAGGTGTGTCAGGCATGTTATCTCCCATGAGTAAGACATGATCATTGGCTAGATACAAACATTGTAAAGACATTCTTTTGGCTCCTAAAGGAAATTTAGAGTAAAGAGCACGTTTGTAAAAATAAAAAAAGATATAAGCATCCAAGCTAACCCAACTTGGTTTCATTTCATGAGTGTGAAGCTTTATACCTGGATAAACTTAAGTAGATTTCTTAACATTTACAAGTCTGTACTGTTAGAATTCTCCTCTGTAAACATAGATCTTTATGCTACTTTTTTGGTATAATGTCTAGAATATAATGTATGAAAGGTACTGAAGTATATTCAGTGCTCAATAAGTAGTAGCTAATATTATTTGGTAAAGATGACCATTGTAGTAAAGTGTTATCTTTGGTATACCACCTAACATTGTTTTGTTCTTTAAAGAAAAACTTTTAAAGAAGAAATTGGTGAAATATCTAGTTTTAAGAAAACAAAACTCATTTTATATAATTTCACACTTATTGACCTGATTAAATAATGCAGTACTTCAGGGAATATGGCATTTCATGCATCACCTTGTTCCAGGTTAAAACATATCATTCTGGTTAAAATAGAGGCTTTATTAATCAGCCTTATGTTTCATTTCCTGCTCTGCTACACACCTGTTTGACATTAGGCAAGTTAATTAACTTTCCAAGGCTCAACAATCTAATCTCCAAAATAAGGATGAGGACACTTACATCTTAGGGTTCTTGTGAGGCCTGAGAGGTATATTTTATACAAAGCTTTTAACCTACATAAATCAATTAACACTCACCATGCTTCACAACAGACTAGGTAAATGATATTGTCGCCATTTGTAGAAGAAAATAAGGGGCACTGAGCGATTAAGTAAGTCTCTCAAAGTCACAAATCTAAGAAGTGGAAGGCTGGATTCCCAACTAAGGAATTTGTTTCTAACACTCTTAACCACTTCTTTGTATTGTCTCTATTTTCTTCATGGAAATATGCAATAACATGAAGCCATTGAGGAAAAAAAAGGGTTGGCAACATTTTTTAAATTTCAAGAAATTTGCAAAAGCCCTGTCTGTACTACTTTAGCAAGCATGCTATGACTTCTAAGCTTCTCAAATAAGAATGGGGAGCTCAGGATAATGCAGATTTATATTTATATTTATATACTTTTAGTGGTGCATTATAATTATACATCATAGTGAGGCTTACAATCATACAAACAAACATGGACACAGGTCTTGGAAAATATTTTCAGTTTCATCTTAGAAATCAAAGGAATAACATGGTTTGCTATAGTGAACTGTGACTTTCATTTAGCTCTCGGCTTTCATGTCGTCTATGATGTGACAGATATTTGTACAGATATGTATAAGATCTGGATGAAAATGGAAAGCAGCAGGTTTTGAAGCAGACAGATGCAAATTTGGTTTTATGGCACTTACATCCATGGTTGTGTTCCACCATTCATTGGTTCTGATTTGGGGGTGATTTCTTAATCCCTTTGATCCTCAGTTTCCTCGTGTGGAAAATCTGAATACATACTGCACTGAGTTGGGAGCATGAAATGAAAGAATGTATACTAAAACAGTTTGCAAAATGTAAAAACAATACTGATTTTTAAATAACACTTAGTGATAAATCATTCCAATTTCAGTTCTGAAAAAGTAGCATATTCTACCTACAAACACCCCTGTATGTCTCCATCTTTGGCAGATGAATGTTTATCCATGGAGCAGTTTCCTAAAAATAGAGTTAAGCCATGACTTAAAAGAAACTTAAAAGAAAAAATAACTTATTTTGCCCCTGAGAGATATTAATCTAATAGTTGACACACTGTCGTGCCTGTTTAAGCATAAGGGATGGAATATAATTGAACTTATTTTATTGGTGCATTGTAGTCATACATCTTGTTGAAGTTCAGGGTGGTAGAGGCATACATGCACACAATACTCACTGAGCCCTCCTCCAGTTTCCATCCCATTCCCTTTCCCTCCCCTCCTTCCCATGCTCAGCACAGTGATTGGTTTTGATAAGTCTGTGTATGTACATCATGACCATTGAGGTGTTTCCTTCTTCAACTCTTCCCCCCACCCCATCTCCCTCAGTTAAGTGTCCTCCTTCACTCCACTAAGATTTCTCCTCCTTTGTCTGGAGTCCCTCCTATGTCCCAATTTCTCCCTAGCTTCTACATATAAGGGAGAACATACGACCTTTCACTTTTTGTGACTGACTAATCTCACTTAACATAATGTTCTTCAGTTCCATCCATTTCCCTGCAAATGACATAATTTTGTTCCAGTGAGTCATGATTATAAAGAGCACGGGTAACTGAACTGAATCTCATATAATGATCTCACTCGAGGTGGCAAAGGGAGTTCTACTGCTATGACACTAGATGGTCTCTTTGTACAGTTGTTACTGTTTGCCACATTTGATGAAGTTATCATTCATTTCAACTCCTGTGTACAGGACCTTTGATACTAAATACAGCTTTCTGTCAATTCTTCTCTTATTTTTCTGTAATTTGTTATAGAAGACACTATCTCAAAGCAACTGTAGAAAAATTATCACAACACAGTAAATTGAAGTAGGAATCAAGAATTCCTTCTAGAATAAGACACACCGATTTGGGTACAAAATGATTGAATGGCTGGTAAAGATGGGGACTGAGCTGACTGGCTGAGGTTGCAGAAAGCCTAATTTCTACATAACTGGAGTGTGGAATGCAGCTCCGAATTATCTCCAGTATCAAATGTCTTGGCAGGGAGAAAAAAAGTCAAGTCAATGATTACTCTTATAAAATTTAAGAGAGGGGAACAGGAAATATAGGAAAGGAAACAGACCAAAATATGGTATGTGCATATAAGATTGTATCAATGTGAATCTCACTATTATTGTGTACAATTGCAATGTGCCAATAAAAATTATAAAAATATGAAATCGTAAAATACTAAAAATTAACAAAATCATAGTCTGTTAAAAAGACTAGAGTTCTCAGTTACTCTGGGCTACAAAGAATCCTGATACTCATATAGGAATCTCAGTTCCAGCTGAAAGTTGTTGCTTAAAGGAGACACTAATTTAGTTTTGATGTCTAGAAACAAAGAAAGAGAAATAAATAAATGATTTACTTTAAATATGTATGCTACTTGCCTTAAAAACAAATATTTTTAGATACTGCAAACATTATTTTCAACACATTGAGATATTTGGACTTAATATATGCAAACAATCTTCTGAAATTCAAAACAAAGAAAGCAGGGAACCTTTTTTATTTAAAAATATATTTGACAAGTTTAGATTACTTGGAAGAAAACCCCTCTTTTGGGCTTTCAGAATTGTCGGCAGCATATGCCTAATTACCCACTCTACCTACAGGAGGAGGGCTTTTGTTTAGCTATATTTACAATGTGCTCTTGCTTCTCAATTGCATGTTTAATCACAGAAATGATAAGGCACATCCAATGTCACAATTTTTTTCTCTTTCTTTAATACCAAACAGAGCAAGGAATAAGAACATAGGTGAGTGTGTAGCCTCAGTTTTTCTACTTTATTTGTTCTTCGATGGATTTTCCAGCTCTTCTGACATTTTAAATTTACCTAATAGTGGAATATTATAATTAAAATTAATTTTTATTTGTCAAGATTATTTAAAGGTAGAATAAAGCTTCCCATGACTAATAAATATTATAGAAACATATTGAATGGCAAGAATGATCTGAAAAATTGATCAGAGATAAAAAGGATTTGACTGAGAGAAGGAAATATTTAGTACACCTGATCTACTGTGGGATTGACTTCCTTCAGGAAAAGTGAATTTATTTATATTTTCTTTTGCTATTAATTCTTAATTTTGAAAGGTTTGGAAAATGCTTTTTTCTTGAGCTCAATAAATTATAAGAAGATACTAAGAAACCTAAACTATAATGTAGAGAAGCATACAAAGTTATTTTATGTCATGCATCTTTATATTTCATAGATATTGATCCATTGGCCATTTTTTAGTAATGTAGATGTATCTGATTTCTGGTGTTTTAGTCATACTTTTGATGAAAAGCAGTGGTGTTAATAACAGTTTTTAAAGATGATGGGAAGATGGCAGTGTGGCATAATCTGTCCTAGCATTACCAATGTTCGCTGAAAAGGTCGTTAGCTATTATTGCAGAACATGCTCTTTGGTCAGATTTGTTTGATTTGTCAAGTTATTTAATCAAGTATCAAGAAAATGGTTATATTGAGTTGCTTATTATTATTCTGACCACTAACTTCTTTTCTTTCAGAATGCACATAGAGTGAGTCCATCGCATATTTTATAACCCAGTACTTGGGAGGCTGAGACAGGAGGGTCGTGGCCAGCCTCAGCTACCTAATGAGGCCCTCTGCAACTCAGTGAGACCCTGTTTCAAAATAAAGAATAAAAAATAGGGCTGGGGGTGTAGCTCCGAGATAGAATGTCCCTGGGTTCAATCCCCAGCTCTGCAAAACAAAAACAAAAACAACAACAACAAAAAACCATGGAATATGGAATATATATACAAACAAAGACAGACAGAGACAGAAAGAGAGACACACAGAGAGAAATAAATAACTAGTACATTTAAATTTAGTATCAGTTCAGGTTTATTTTTTCTTTGTTGCCAGAAGCTTTAACGGTTTTCAATATTAGATTAGTAATTGTCCATGATGATCATATAGTTATAAATTAAAGCTACTAGATGTTACTGCTTACATAATAGCAAAGTCTAAAAAAATACTCCTTACCTTTTGATTTTATTTATTTATTTATTTATTTATTTATTTATTTATTTTTGCGGTACCGGAGATTGGACGCAGGGGCGTTCTACCTCCGCGCTACACCCTGGCCCTATTTTTTTTTTAATTGAATAGAAGTCCCATTTATTTGTGGTTCATAGAATCTATTTCATTATCTAGTATCAATGCCAAATATTGTATATATTATAGTACTGTAAAGTTATGAGACTGTAGCCACAATTTCATCACTTTATAGTCTCTAATAAACACACACAGATCAGAAACACAAGTAGGCCACGTGGAGGTCTTGTGCCCCTTTATACTGGCGAAGTGAGCTGAGTTTGCAAGTAACTCCTATATGCATGGGATATTTCTATGTATTTGGGATTTTTTTTATGTTTTTATTGGTGCATTGTAGTCTCACATCACAATGAGTATCAGTTTGGTGTTAACATACATGCACACAGCTCTTGGTGTCTCTCCCCCCGCGCCTCCCCCCCGCCTCCCCTGACATGTAGCACTGAGAATGATGTTGGTATAATCTCATATATAACCATTGTTTTTGACAGTAATTCCATAGATTCACTTATTTTTTACCCTTCCCCTTCCCTTGTACCCCTTCCCTTGCACCACTGAGGGTTCTCCATTGTCATTGGAGTCCCTTTTGTGTCCCCACTACTCCCTAAGTTGCGCATATTAATGAAAACATATGTCCCTTCTTTTTTTGTGATTGGCTAATCTCACTTAACATAATGTTCTCCAGATCTTTCCATTTTCTTGCGAATGCTGTTA
>PVJS01017539.1:7177-36145 GCA_004027185.1 Glis glis
TTTTTTTTTTTTTTTGCGGTACCGGGGATTGAACCCAGGGGCCTTCTACCTCCGCACTAAACCCCCGGCCCTATTTTTTTATACTTTATTTTGAAACCGGGTCTCACGAAGTTGCAGAGGGCCTCACTAGATAGAGAGAGAGAGAGAGAGAGAGAGAGAGTGCGCGAGCTGAGGCTGGCCGCGAACCCGGATCCTCCGGTCTCCGCTTCCCAAAGTACTGGGATTACAAGCGTGCACCACCACGCCCGGCTCATAAAACAGTTTTTTTGAGGCAAGTTTGAGTTGGGTTTTAAATTACTTATTGTACTTTAACTTAACTCTCGACACTTCATGAACGCTGTGTGATAGTCTATAAAACTTTTATCACTATTTGTTATTCATAAATTATTTTATAAATTTACTGGTAACTCTAAAGGTTCATAGGTTGGAATAAAATTTTTGAATGAAAAAAGTTATCAACATATTTGTATAATTTGTCTAATTTATAGATTGCTGGGATGTTTTAAAGTAGTAGTATTTAGAATATGATTTCCATACCAGCATCCTTTTTAACACCTGGAACTGTGTTAGAAACACATTTGAAAACCACTGATTTACAAGGAATAGAAGGATTACTATCATCTAAATATCTTGTCAGTAGTTTCTATTTTGTATCTAACAATATAAAATAAATTTAAATTGTGTATACTCAATATTTATGAGCCTTTAGGAGAAATACAGATGTATTATTTATAGTAGCATATTTCAAAAAAGAAGAAATGTACATTGAGTTTTTTCAAGATGGGTTATTGATAAAGTAGAGAGATGGGTGCCTTGATTCTTAGACTATTTTCTCAATCATAGTATGGAAAACTATGGTAGCTTTTTTTTTATTTTTCTTTCTTTCTTTTGTATTTATTTATTTTTTTGCTCTGCCTATAAATTTTTCCATCTCTGGCAGTACAAAACTGTGATCTAGCGTACAGGGATAGACACACTCTCCAGTCCTATCGTATATCATTCTTCTCTTCATGGCAATGTTAGCTGTCAAAGGGAAAAAGAAATGGCCACATATCTGCAATGAAACTAAATAAATTTATAAAACAAATATTACATAAACTTAGGAAGACAGGAATCTTTTTTTTCCTTTTTGCTGATGCTGTAATACAATACTTTGAACCATTAAGGGAGGTAACCTGTTGGTTGAATGAAGCTGAACAGGGGCAGGCAAAAATGAGAGGCAGAGGTACAAAAACAAACGAAAAAGCCCAAAAAAGACACTAGATCAAATCTGAGCTATTTGATTCCATAAACTCCTGAGTACTCAGTACTTAAGAAATTTCTTTGTGCTAAAGCTATTTGCTTTGGGTGTCTGCCACTTGCCAATAAGATACTCTTTAATTATATGCACAAAACAGAAGCTATAAAATATACATCTGTTTAGTAGTTGAGAACATAGACCTATGTATATTGATTCTGTATATCTATTAGTATTCAACATTTTCCCCAACATATTGTTAATGCTATGCTTTCTCCCATAATCAATAACTTTATCAAATTTGACCATTTGTGACTTGATTACTAATATCAACATAATGAGAATGTCTCCAAAGGTCCTGATTTTTCATTCACACTATTTATGAAATTATAATACTTAAATTAATCTGAATTTAATATTAATTGGTATAAAACTAAGCTATACTGGATATTGATTTATTTATACTTAATAAAATGAAATATTTCTTTCTTTTTTTGTGTGTGTGGTACCGGGGATTGAACCCAGGGGCATTCTACCTACGCGCTACACCCCCGGCCCTATTTTTTTATGCTTTATTTTGAAACCGGGTCTTACGAAGTTGTGGAGGGCCTCACTAGGTGGAGAGAGAAAGAGAGAGAGAGAGAGAGAGACAGGGAAAGAGAGAGAGAGAGAGCTGAGGCTGGCCGCAAACCCGGATCCTCCGGTCTCCGCCTCCCAAGCCTCCCAAAGTACTGGGATTACAAGCGTGCGCCACCATGCCTGGCATGAGGAAATATTTCTAACTGATGGGAATATTGTCTTAAATTGTGAGCAATACATTTAATAGTAAGCTATTATAGCTTCCATTTTGCCACTTGATTTTTATATACTCCCTTTCCCATTTGCATTAGTTAAATCAGTGGTTCTCTAACCAGGCATATGTAAAAGTCATTTTGAAAACATAAAAGTAAATTTAAATTACTTTAAAAACTTAAAAATACAATAACTATATCCATGCCCAACCACCCAAAATTTGATTTAATTGAGTTGCCATGGTTTTTTGCTTTTGAATGTGCTTTAAGTGATTTACTATTTAGCTAGTGTTGCAAGTCACTGACTTAAATTATCGTCTCCAATTAAAGCACTATCTAACAGTTCTTCTACTTAATTCTTAGACCTTTTTAATAGATATTTCAAAAGAGATAATGTACCTAAACCAGTTTGGATAAATACAGAATATGTATATATCTCAGATATATACATACAACATTCATGTGAATTTGATTAACACATTTTTGAACCTCTGAACATACTTTCTCCTCTTATAAAACATGTTCTGTTACACTCATGACAAGTCAGATTTACTTATATCATTGAGTTTAGTAACTCCGTGTGTCCACCTATTTTTACGTTATTTGATTAATCAAACAGTGTTTATAGAAGATCTTGAACACAGAAAAAATTGCTCTGAAATCTGTTCCTTCTAATCTTTGCATGTGACTAAGTTGTAAATTTGTGGATCTGGTCAATGGGACTTTTTGACCTTTGCTCTTTCACCTAGAGTCATTCTATGGCAATATCCTACTGACTTCTTATATTGTATTTTTGTCTATTCCTCTTACTTGGTTGAAGATGTTTCATGTATTTATAATTTTTCAATATTTATATTTTAATGGATTTTATCAACTGGTTTTTCTATATCTATTGATATATTACTTAAATATATATTTTAACTAATCTAAGACAACCTTAAATTACCACTATATGTAATGTATACTTTAGATATCTCATATATAAATACTGTATTTCTCCTGTCTTTTGTGACATTGTTGTCATTCATTTCTCTTACCCATGTGGCATTTTTATCTAATACTGTGTTGCTACTTATTTTAAACAGTTGTCTTTTAGATTGTGTATGATTAAGACAGAAGATTTTATTTGACCTTTACTTTTTCCTTCCCTGATGCTTCCCATTTTTTCATATAGATCTGAATTTCAGATGTATGTCATTTTCCTTACACCTGAAGAACTTCCAATATTTTTTTTTTCAGAAAAAGCCCGTTGTCAATGAATTTCCTAAGTTTTTGTTCAAAATAGAAAGTATTTCTCTTGGACTATTGGTAGATACATAATTTTGCTGGATATAAAAATTCTAGATTAGTGAGTTTCTCCTTCCTTCCTTCCTTCCTTCCTTCCTTCTTTCCTCCTTTCATCTGTCTGTCATTAACACTAAATATTTGACTCGACTCAATTTCTTGCATGGTTTCTAATAGAAGTTTACTATAATTCTTATCCTTGTTTTACTATAGTTTTCTCCAGCTTCTTTAAATAATTTATCTTTGTGTTCAGTTTTCTAATTTTAAATATGATAAGCCTCAGAATTTTTTGGTTTATTTATCTTGTATTCATACTGATTTGTGTTCTCCAAATTTCTTGAATTTGTGATTTACCATCTTTTGTGGCCACTGTTTACTTCAAGTATTACTTCTACTCTATATTCTATCTTTTCCATGTCTAAATTGTATGTAGGTTACTAATTTTAAAATAGTGTCACAGTTTTTAAATGTTATTCTATGTTTATTTCCATTTTTTATTGGTGCATTGTAATCATACATCTTGATGAAGTTCAGGGTGATAATAGGCATACATGCACACAGTACTTGAGCCCTCCTCCCGTTCCCACCCCACTCCTTCTCCCTCCCCACCTTCCCATGCTCAGCACAGTGATTGGCTTTGATAAGTTTGTGTATGTACATCATGTCCATTGAGGTGTTTCCTCCTTCAAATCCCCCCCCCCATCACCCTCAGTTAATTGAGTAATCTCAGGGCTTTTTCCATGAGTCTTTGTTTCTTGTTTTTGTTCCTCACTAAGGTTTCTCCAGTAGTATAACCCCTTACCCTCTGTGCTTTCAACTTTCTTTAGCTATATCATTCCCAATTTATTTCCTTGAAATCCTGATTCCTCTTTACTATGTTGTTATCCCCTTTAAGAGAAAAATAAAAACTAGAGAAGGTTTGAGTGAGAAGAATGCCCTTCTGCCAGCTGGAAAAGACAGTGGAAAATTTTTATCCACTGCAGATTAGCTCCTTATTATGAAGGCAACTCTGAATGTATTTCACGATGATTGCTTTTGTTTTTTCCATGCCAAATCTACAAATGATCTTCACTGTGAGAACCTAGTTTGGCTACTAGAGGTAATGGCAATGAATATGTAGGTCCCTCCCCTAAAACTATGCTCCCCACATTACACCTCCTATGCTAGTCAACACTTAGTCTCCAGCAATTCATCAACAATACTATCTGGTTCTGCAATTGTGATGGGATAATCTGGTCAGAGTTTAGCTCTGAATTAGAGAGAAAAATAAAAGAGGTCTTCTATTTGTTTTAAAAAGAATATTTAAAATAGTGATTTGTTTCAGTTTATTTGAAAATAAACATGTATTTTTAAAAGAATACTTATGAGCATTCTATTTAATCACAATCATGCTTAAGTTTATTTCTTTACCTGGATTCTCTCTAGCATACCAAAATGTTAATAAAATATGACTTGGATGTCCTAGGGACAAAAGTAAATATCAACATAGTGAAAATTTATTTTATAAACTCTATCAAAATGGCTCCAACATTTATGTTCCAAAAATCCCATCAGCTAACAATCTGGGATTTAGGCCAGTCTCTTTCCAATGCTTCTCTCTTGGGAAAAACCTTATTACCAGTCTCCTCAATTCCATTCTTTCCCTCACTTAAAATTATATTTTCAAAGAAACACCCCATGTCCATTTAGAAAATGTAGATCATATTATGACATGCCTTTCAAACTTCAGTATCACCTCATCAATCAAGTAGTCACTGTCTTGAAAGTTCACACGATGCAGCCACTCAGCCTTTGGGAAAGTTAATATAGACCATACGAGATAAATTTGATGTTTGTATGAATAATTAACATTCACAGAATCTTTAAAGCTTTGCTATGCTCACAGTGCCACTCTGGCAAAGTATTCACTGGCAAATTCTTCTGTGTAAGTTTGGCATGCCTACTGCAAGGTGATCCTATTATGATGGCCACAATTTCCTGTCTTATGGACTAGTGCCTGAGCCCAAAGTAAGAACACGTAGGATGAACATTAATGAGGATCTACACATATTGATGTACTTTGACAACTCTCAGAATGAACAGTTTATTAAACATTGATGAGACACTCTCAATGAGTGTTTCTCTCTTGGGAAGGGGGTATTGATGTACTAGGAGAAAAAGTACAAAAGAGAGGAATTTGGAGGAATCAGTGTGGGCTATCCTTTCTCCTTGAAAGTTTTTGTTTACAATTTCTTACATATTTATTATGCACTAAAAGTTTATTCTCATCACATATAATGAGGCAGAATTGATATTTTAATGAATTAATTATTTGTTTTTATATTAGCTTTCAGCAATTTATTCCCCTTTTAGTTAGAATTTTGAGTCAGCCTTTTTAACTTAATAGGATTTAAAACCTATTTGAATCCATGTCAGGAAGACAATGAGATTTTAAAGGCAGGCTGGCACGGTGTGGCATGCCTGTAATCCCAGGACTTAATCTAAACAATGGCAATAATCCAATGTAATTCAAGCAATGGGTCTAACCAATGCAAAGACTAAGAACCTAAAAGTATCTAGAATAACTCAAGACACTAAAGTAATTGTTATTTGCTTATAATGAAAGGCATGGTGGCACATACCTTAATCCCAGTACTTAGAAGGCTGAGACAGGAGGATTGCAGTTTTGAGGCCAGCCTCAGCAACTTAGTGAGACCCTGTTTCAAAATGATATTTTCTAAAAAAAGGGCCAGGGGTATAGTTCAGAGGTAACTGCCCTTAGGTTCAATCCCCAGTTTCAAAATGAAATAAATGATTAGGTTAGTAAATAATTTATTACATTGAAGTTTCTTCAAATAATACATACATATATATATATATATATATTTATCTTGATATAACAATTAAAATTACATTGATTTAATCACAATATTTTATGGATGTAGAAAAGTGTTAATAACCATGAATTGTGTTTTTATTTACATGGTAACATAAACTGCAGGATTCTGATTACTGAGTGCTTGCACTTTTAATTAAGAGGGTTTTATTACAACTTCTAGGTTTTGAACTTTGATTAAAAGGAAAAAACAGAAATAATACAACAATATGTTCATTTGTAAATAATATATCAATTAGATACAAAAATTCATAGTTATTTAACCTTTTCTTCCTATCTCAAAATCTAGTAATTATTTCCTTGAAAATATTGTGAAGCAAAGCAAAACAGAGTAAATTCCAACCCTCTTCTTATAAAATAGGAATTAATTACAAGCTTTAGTAATTAGAAAACATGCTTACATATCACAGTAATTCTGTAAATGATGCAGATCCACTGTTTTAACACTCTTTAATGTAAATGCCTCTTTGTAGAAAAACCCTATTTTGTCCTAAAAAGTACACATCATGAAAAAAGAATTCTTAAGGGCTGTAATATGTTTCCTAATTTTATTTTAGGTGCCTATTTTAATTCACATAATAAAAATGATACACACAAACACACATATGTAGTTCATTTGTGAATGAAATATTTTGCAAAAAATAGAAAGGAACAAACAAACATTCATTGGCAATATTTGAAAATCTTCCAGTGTAATCAGAGAAAAACTTATAATCATCTATGTTAGCAGTAAGAAAATGGTGTGTTTATTAATCAGGAAAAAGCCTGTGAACTCAAGAGATTTTATACTTACTATAGACTGACTGACACCATTACTAAGTATTAGGTGAGAAATTTTGAACAAGAGGATCCTAACCTATGGGGAGTAGAATGAATCTTAGGAGAAGGAAGGATATAATTTAGATCTGGCACCACACATTCATGTACTTCCTCATTAATATTGCTCTTCTCTTCTCTTCCCTCTTCCATTACTCCCCTTTCTTCCTTCCTTCCTTCCTTCCTTCCTTCCTTCCTTCCTTCCTTTCTTCTTCTTTCTTTCTTCCTTTTCATTTCTTTTCTTGTAGTAGGACATTGGGAAATACAATAACAATGTGTTCTTTCTAACTGCCACTACATAAACATACAACAGTAATTATAAAACCTTATTCTATTAACACAGTTCTTGGAATCCACTGACATTGTGTACATATGTGAGAATAACGAAGCCAAGTTCAATATTTTGTATGGGGAAGGGGGAGTGGGGAGGGAGCCTGGGGGAAACTCACCAAGTACTGTGTGCATGTGTGTCACTATCACTATGAACTACATTATGAAGTAAGACTACAATGCACCGATGAAAGTATAAAAGAGTTGAAAAATACACATACAATGTTCATATTTTCTAAAAAACAATTGCATGTTTAATATGTCTTTTCTCACAATAACAATGATGATTAAATAATAAATTGTTTGCAAAATTGAACAAGAGAGTAGTTAAATATCTGTTGATTGTTACGGAAGAATCAGAAGGAGGTTCTTATCTAAAGACCACATCAGGAGGAATTCTCATCTAAAGATAAGAAGTATTGGATCTTTAGCACCCTAGGTTTCCAACAACTAAGCCACATGACTTTGTACGTGAAATTACATTCTCCTCTTTCATACACATCCATATTCATGTGCATAAAGTCATACACACTTATATCAATAATCTACTCCACAATCATGTTGGCTCTTTGAGTATGGGATAATTATTCTGACACTGCAAAAACGGTGTAAAAATTAAATGTTGCAAATATAGAAAATGGGAAAGGGCGCAGAAAAAAAAGAAAAAGTACAGTTTATAGTATTTGTCTTTTGAGATTAAAGGAAAGTCTACAGTACTAAAAATTTTGTCAGGAAAAATGGCATTATTGTGGATACAATTAAAGACAAAAGACCGAGTAAAGGGAGATACTCATGGGAAAAAGAAATACAATGAACGTCCATGTTTTTATTTGTAGTTTTGGAATGTGTTCATTGCTTCATAGTTATTAAAACAGACATTGCAAATGAAGAATGATTGAGCTCCTTCAGAAGAGGTAATAGTTACACATTCTGATTTTATCAAAGTAATTTTTACTGAATATTCTAAATTTAGATACAGGCCACTATATATTAGGTAAAATTTTACAATTTTTTATACAGTCTGGAAAAAATACCCCCAATCACATATCCTGTTTTTTTTTATTTTATTTGTTTGTCTCAGCCATCTGCTCAATCCACTCTATGGAGAAAAACACAAAGTGGTGTTTTGTGTATTTCTATCAATTATTTGGATTATTCAAGGAATCATACTGTGCAGTATGTCCCTTATGTATTGATTAGCACCTCTTCTCAAATTTTCATCATTGCTCATTTTTATGATTATAAATAAAGGAGACATGCACAGTTACTTTGTTTTGTTTTTGTCAAATGTTGGCCCCCCTTCTTTCAGTTAAGGGAAGTCTAGTTTGGAAAACAAACAAGCAAACAAACAATAATACCTGACACATTGAATTAAAATATATGAGGATTCCTGAAATTCTGAATGCAACATTCTACCAACTACATAGTTTCCTTCCAATTGCTTGGTTTAAGGTTTATATTCTGCATATCCTGGTCATGTATTTAACATGGCACTAAGAAATTGCATATTTCCACAACATCTATTTTTATACTCTACCATGGTTGCTCTGTGGAAAGTATGCAAATCTAATGTCAAAGGCACAAGAGTTTACCTAAGTGTGGGATCAGATGTGAGTACCTTGGTTACTCATATCTGAGACCACAATCAACTTGCCTCTAATTATCTCATGAATGATGAAAGTATATTTCCATAATTGCCTTCTTCCCAAGAGTGCTGGTTGATTCACTGACTCATTAAACATGACCATTTGTTGCATTCTATTTCAGAAAGGCAATCTGGCAGCAGACCACCGGTACCAAAGGGCAAGAAGCTCGTCCTAACCACTGTGTAAGATGACAAAGAGGTTTGTAGGACTCCAATAAAACTAATATTGTTTAAATAAAGGCCTTCAGAAAGTCCATATAGCTTATTCTGAAATGAAGCAAATCTGAACCAAATGTTAGGATATAATTTTATCATTTTATCACTTATAATTTATAACATAACTGTTATTCAGAAAATTATAATTAATATCTATGAATCCTAAATATAATCACCCATAAATGACTATTTTCATACATGAAGTAAGCATTTAGTTTTTTTTTTTTCTTTCTTATTTTTTTTTTTTTTGTGTGTGTATGTGTGTTACCAAGGATTGATCCCAGGGGCATTTTACCTCCAAGCTACACCCCCAGCCCTTCTTTATTTGGTCCTGCTAAGTTGCTGAGAACCTTGCTAAGTTGCTGAGGCTGGCTTCCAACCTGTAATCCTCCTGTCTCAGCCTCCCAAGTACTGGGATTACAGGTGTGTGCCACCACACCCTGCTTAAACATTTAGTTTTGACCATCATGAAAATACCATCAACACGAATGCTGCTATTGAATGACAATAGCTAACATTTACCGAGTCTTTATTATCTCCCTGAAGCTGGCATAAGTTCTTGAATATATCAGTGCACTAATCATCACAGCAAACCAAAAATTAATATTACTCTCATTTTTATTAATAAAACAACTAAGCCATGGAGAAGTTAAGTATCACCTAAAACTAAGTGAAATTGGCATTTAAATTCAGGCAATTCGAATACAGAGTCATTTCTTTCGATTGCTTCTCTATACATCATACAACTCTATAACTATTTTAATTACTGTATTCTGCACCTACTTGTGAGCTTTCTGGTATGAGGATTTGAAAATAATTCAAGCTGGGCATGGTGGTGCACGCCTGTAATTCCAGTACTTGGGAGGCTGAGACAGGAGGGTCTCAGGTTTGAGGCCAGCCTCAGCAACTTATTGAGACTCTCAGCAATGTAGGGATAGTCTGTTTCAAAACAACCACAACAACAAAATAAAATAAAAACAGTTGGGAGTGTAGCTCAGAGGTAGAATGTGGAAGGAAGGAAGGAAGGAAGGAAGGAAGGAAGGAAGGAAGGTAGGAAGGAAGGAAGGAAGGAAGGAAGGAAGGAAGGAAGGAATCTAATTGTGCAAAGAATTTAATACTTATGTTTAAGTAATATTTATTATATGCTCTCATAGTAATTATAGCTTTTGATATGATATAAGTGAGAATGTGTTTGGTAGCATCACTCAGGCCCCTTGGGGGAAATGGTGACAACTCACCTAAACTTGAATAAGATAACATAAGAAATTAAAATAAACCACAAATAATAAGTATGGGATATAGTAGAGAATTTTCAATATTTCCCCCCAAACTCTGGTCATCTTTGTTATCTCCATTAGAAAATTCTCCTTGTTTAGATTGTTATGTCTTATTCATAAAATCTTCTAGGGTTCTGAATTACCTAAACTTTTGAAATGTCTTCTGGGTATTACACCTCAACTCACTTGTTAGACTCCTAACTTAGTGTTTCACTTTAATGTCTATATATGGGTAAAGGAAACTTGCTATTCATTATTGTAATTTCTTTTGAAACAAGGGAATTAGTATGATGCATAAGTTGAATAAAAATATCTAAGGTTAGAGATTAAATGGAACATAAATTAATGAGACCAGCTTTATTATGTGGGGTCTCAATGATCTTGAGATTACTTCTTAAGGAAAAGCTTCAAAAATCGTGTGAACAATGTGTTCTCTTTAATAAAAAACTATTGGATTCTCTATTATTTGAAATTGCAACAAAATTCTAAAACCCATCAAAGCACCATTATATATTATGAGCTAGAAAATTGAGGGGTTATTCTTGATGATTTATATTATCCTTCAATAATCTTAAGAAGGTAGCTATAGTTTAAGATCTAAATGAACTAAGACAATTATATTTGCACTAAAGCCATAGCTCTGACCCTTGTGGCAATCAAAGGAAATAAAAGACCATGAATTACAAAGCTCTCTCTGAAATTAATGGGTAGCTTCCTAAAGTGAACTATTTAAGTAAGTATCTGTATTTAAAATTTATTACTGTGTAACTGCATTTCATAAATCTACCACCTAGGGGGTATTATATGTAGAATACTATAGGCAAAAGATTAACAAATATTTGTTGCCTAGTTGATATTGAAAAGTGTAAATTAGAGGCATTAAGGGCATATGCTACCTGACAATTGGATGCCATTCAAGATTTTGGGGTGAAGGGTTGGTGGTGCTGGTAATGTAGGTTTTGGTTTTTTTCTTAGAGTTTAAATTCTCATATTATTGGAATTTTACAAATAACTTCAAATAGTTTCCCTTTTTAAAAAAATGAATCCATTTCAATCTTCAGCAAAATACAGAGCTACTTAATATATAGAACAATTTTCTCTTTTGGATCAATAGACTTACAAAGGCACATTCAATGTGTTATTAGTCTTTCTAAGTGGCCCAGTGATTTTTGATGTGTAATTAAGGCTGCAGTGTAATTAGGGAATGTGCAATTTGCTGTTACTTTTTAACTTTATACAGGTAGTAAGTTATAGTTTTTCAATGTAACTAAATACTATGAAGAAATTATAGAAATGATTAAAATAACAAAATGATCTAAAAAGTAATATGTTATTAGATAGGTAAGAACATGAATACCCTAATGGCCTAAGGCAAATTGGATTTCAACAATTATCAATACACATCATGATCTGAATTGTCTCGGGTCGTGTGCATTAAGACAAATTACAAAATATTTATATAATTTAAATGTTAAGCAAAATATATTAAATAAAATTATTTTTGAAGAGAAATAATACTACTGAAACTATCAAACGATGCCTCTTTTATCATATTCTGACTCACATACCTGAGGTAGGTGAAACCATGCATTTTCAATAAAAATTGTATGGCACACGCTAAAAATTAAAAAGAAAGAAATCTTAGTAGTGATAAAATTAAGTACAAATGAATATTTATCCATTTTATATACATATGTACTCTTTTTTTCAGGCTTGTGTTTTACATTATTTTCAAGGAATTTTGGGGGGAGTAGGTGCTAGGAATTGAACCTAGGGGCATTGTACTTCCGAGCTACAGACCAGCCCTTTTTATTTTAAAAAAGGGTCTCATGAAATTGCTGAGGGTCTTGCTAAATTGCTGAGGCTGGCCTCAGACCTGTGATTCTCCTGGCTCAGACTCCAAATGGCTGGGATTATAAGCATGCATGCAACTGTACTGGGCTTTTTAAGGGTTTTTATTTAAGAAATCTTGTGACAAAGCCAGTTCACATAAATTGACCCAAGATGATATATTCAGTTGAAATTATCCATGCCCTCGCTACTCAGATTTTGGCATCTTATCTGGCTTACCAGAAATGGATGGTCTCAGTGTCCATCCAGCCCTGAATAATCAGAATCTGGATTTAATATACCCACATTAAGCTTGAGGAGTACTGCTTTAGAATGTATTATTCTAATCAAAACTGCCTGGTATATCAAGTGCCTACAATTGTGCAAATTGCCTTCTTCTTTCTCAGTATTAATGTAAAAGCATCTGGACACCAGTGCTCAGATCTGTATCCTCAGCAGTATGCATTGCTCTCACTGAAGGAATTACTTTTAAAATGAATAAATGGATGAATGCAGTCAATGTAAATTTTCTATTAGGATACAGTGGAAGAAAGGCTTTAAGGAAAAGGGGGAAAATCAGAGGAAGGGAAGAGCTGAAATTAAATGGTAGGGAGACAGTTGAGTTCCTTGGAAATATGAAGGCGCCTGAGAAGTGGTGCCAGTTCCAGCAGTTTCCATATGGCAGTCCCTCAAGCTCTGTGATAGACGGACCTTTATAGGAAGGGATAATACCATTAACTTGGCTTTATTCATTCATTTTTATTGTAGCAGAGGAGTCAAGATGCTGGAATTACCATGGCTATAGTGTAAGCTTTGGTCTGACAAAGGACAAACTCCCAGAGCTGAACTGAAAGGAAATGTCACTGCGGATGTTGTATATATCAGAAGGGTAATAAGAGAACACTGCAAACAATGCTGAATGCATGAACTTAATGGACTGGTCACACAAAAGGTACTAACTACTTAATACACGTTAAATAAGAAATAAATGGAATAACCCTAAAACTCCTAAATAAACTACATTTATACCTTGACACCTCCAGCAAAATAAATCATCGAATCTTAATTCTGTTACTGGAAAATTCTACCAGGATTTAAAAAAGAATTAGCATCAATTCCAAAGAGTTTTCCTAGCAAAAAAGAAGCAGAGGAAATACTACTATATACATTTTATGAAGCCAGAATTACCTTGATAGAAAAGCCAGATAAATGTAGTAACAGCAAAGATAAAAAGAAAAAGAAATGAAACTATAAGCCAAGCTTTTTTTAATATAATTTAAAAGAAAAGGAAATATGTATTATACTTTTTTTTTTTTTTGCGGTACCAGGGATTGAACCCAGGGGCGTTCTACCTCTGCGCTAAACCCCCGGCCCTATTTTTTATACTTTATTTTGTAACCGGGTCTCACGAAGTTGCGGAGGGCCTCACTAAGTAGAGGGAGAGAGAGAGAGAAAAAGAGAGAGAGAGAGAGAGAGCTGAGGCTGGCTGTGAACCCGGATCCTCCGGTCTCCACCTCCCAAAGTACTGGAATTACAAGCGTGCGCCACCACGCCCAGCCTGTATTATACTTTTAAAAGAAAGGAAATATGTAATGCTCTATAATATACTCTAAAAAAAAGAAGCTACAAGCCAATCTTTGCTTAGTATACTTTGAAACTTTTAAACAAAATATTAGCAAATAAGATTCAGACATATTTGCAAATAATTATATGTTATGAATAAGATCATACAGGGTTGCTTCAACATTTGAATATCAGTTATGTAACCCAACACAATAAGAGACTAAAAAAGACAAATTATATGATCATAATAATTTACACAAAAATGTTCAGCAAAATTCAATACCTATGTATGACAAAGCCTCTCAGAAACTAGAAGTAGATAGGAGCTTTCACAACTTGATAAGAAAATCTACAAAAACTTAGAGCTAACATTATGTTGGTGAAAGACTAAATGTTTTATTTGTTAAATCAGGAATGGGGCAAAATTTGTTCTGCTCTTATCTATGCTATTCAGCATAGTACTGAAAGTTCTAGCAAGGGTAATAAGGTTAAAAAGAGAAATAAAAGTCTTGAAGCCTAAAAAACAGTAATAAAACTGTTCTTGTTCTCAGATAATTATATACTTTCTACAGAGAAATACCTTAGGAGTCTATTGAAAAATGCGCAACTAATAAATGAGTTCAGCAAGGTAATAGAATAGAAGATTAACATAAAAATTAATATGTTTCTATATTCTAGCAGTGAACATATATAAACCAACTCAAAATAAAATATCATCTAGAACTGCTTTAAAGATGAAATACTTCAGCCGGAAGTGCTGGCGCACACTTGTGATCCCAGTATTTGGGAGGCTGAGACAGGAAGATCGCAGTTTCGAAGCCAGACTCAGCAATTTCATGAAGCTCTCAGCAACTTAGTGAGACCCTGTTTCCAAATAAAAAATAAAATTGGTCTGGGGGTGTAGCCTGGAGGTAGAAGCCCTGGGTTCCATCCCCAGTACCACAAAAAAAAAAAAGGAATACTTCATAAGGTATCAAAATAGTTTGGAAAGGGAAGTTTATAGTAATAAAAGCCTACATTATGAAAAAAGAAAGATCTCAAATAAACAACTTAACTTTACACCTCAAGGAACTAGAAAAGAAGAAATCTAGCCTAAAGGCAGCAGAAAGAAGTTAATAATAAATTTCAAAGCAGAAATAAATGGACACTAGAAAAACCATGCAAAAGATCAATGAATTGAGTTGCTTTCTTGAAAAGGTAAATGAAATTAACAAACCTTTAGCATAGCTTAGACTACAAGAGGGAAGACTCAAATAAATAAAATGATAAATGAAAGAGGAGACATTAAACTGATGTCACAGAAATGCAAAGGACCACGAGAGACAACAAGAAATATCATATACCAACAAACTGGATGACACAGAGGAAATGGATACATTTCTAGAAGCATATAACTTATCAAGACTGAATTATGATGGAAAAGAAGATTTGAATATGACTAGTAAAATTGAATCAGTAGCAAAAAGTCTCCCTTCAAAGATAAGCCCAGTGCCATATGTCTCCATGGCTGAAGTCTACAAGACATTTAAAGAAGAGTATCAATTTTCAAACTATTCCAAAAAAAAATTGAAGAGAAGGAAGTACTTTCAAGCTATTTTTATGAAGCAAGCATTACCCTGATTACAAAGACACTACAAAATTATATATACAATCTATTATTCCTGATGAACATGGCACAAAAATTCTCAACTAAATGCTCAGAAAGTGAATCCAATATCATATTAGAAACATCATACATCATGATCAAGTAGGATTATCATCATAATACAAACATGGTTTAACCTATGCAAATCAATAAATACGATATACTACATTTACCACAGAATAAAAATCATATGCTCATCTTAATAGAAGCAGAAAAAGCATTTGACAAAATTCCAACATCCTTTCATATAAATACCCCAGTAAACTAAAAATAGGAAGGGATTACCTGAACATAATAAAGGCCAATCATGATCGGCCCACAGCTGACCTCATACTCAACACTAAAAAGCTGGAAGCTTTTCTTCAAATATTGGGACAACAACAAGTATACCCACTCTTACAACTTTTATTCAACACAGTACTGAGAGTTCTAACCAGAGGAATTAAGCACGAAAAATATATGAAAAATTATCCAGATCAGAGATAAAAAGTGAAATTGTCTATTTGTAAATGTCTTTCATGTAAAAAAATCATCAAAAATCCATCAGAATACTTTAAAGACAAATTCAGAAAGATTGTATGATACAATATTAACACATAAGTTACCACATCAATAGGTCAAGGATGTGGAGAAAGAAACCTTTCTTATACTGTTGGTAGGAATATAAATTAGTTCAGCATAATGGAAAAATTATGGCATAAAAATTCCTCCAAAAATTAAAAGTATAACTGCCACATGCTATAGCAATCCCATTACTGGGCATAAATCTAAATTAAATAAAATCAGTCTGTTGAAGAACTATCTGTACTTCCATGTTCATTATAGATATATAATGGATTATAATTCAGCCTTTAAAAAGGAAGGAAATTCTATCATTTGTGACAATATGGACAAAGCTATAGGACATTATTTTAAATGAAATAAGCTAGTCACAGAAAGACAAATACTGCATGATCTCATTATAAGTAGAAACTGTTAATCTCAAATAACTTAAGCTCAAAGAAGCAGAGAGTAAAATAATGGTTGCTAGGGGCTGGTGCTCAGGAAGGAAGAAGTAAAATGTTCATTAAAAGATACAAAATTTCAATTAAACAGGATGAATAATTGAAATTTATTATATAGCATAGTGACTATAGTTAATAATAATGTATTTTATACTTGAAAATTAAAAGTACATCTTAAATATTCTCTCCATATACAAAAAAAATTGTGTGTGAGGTGATTGATATGTTAATTATTTTGACCATGGTGGTCATTTCACAAAGTGTACATGTATCAAAACATCTCAATGTATACTAGAAACATATGACATTTTTATTTATGCTATTCCTTAAAGATGCTAAAAATAAAAATTATTTTTGTCTTATAAGATGTACATATGTGTAAGATTTGTATGCTGAAGACAGCAAAATAATAATAAAAGGTCCAAAAATGAAGTACCATAGTGTGTTCCTTGATTGGGAACTTCAACATAGTATAGATGTAAAAGGTTCCAAAACTGTTGCCGATTTACTGGAATTTCTGTGAAGACTCCAGCAAGTTTTTGTATAGATATAGAAATTATAATTTCAGAATTTATAAAGAAAAGCAAAGAGACTTGATTTGCTAACACGATTTTGACAAGTAAAGTAGATAAGGAGAAATATTTCTCAATTCATACTGTATAACATAGTTACAGTAATCAAGATGTGTGGCATTAGGTGAAAACAGACACATATATCAATGGAACAAACTAGGCAGAGAGCCCATAAACAGTCTCATAGAAATGTGACAACTGATTTTCTAGGTCCAAATAATTCAATAGCAGTGGCAGAATAATAGTCTTTTTAACAAAGATTTAAGTATAAAACTATAAATCTTCAAAATGGTAGAATAAGAGAAAATTGTTAGAAACTAGGTGTAGGAAAAAAATTCTTAGACATGGCACCAAAAAATATAATCCAAGAAAAAATTCAGTAAGACTTATTCAAAATTGAAAAATGTTTGCTTTGTGAAATACCTTATGATGAGTAAAAGACAAACCTTAGATTGGGGAACAAATATCTGCAAACCAGGTCTAACAAAGTGTATTGAATAGATAAAAATATTTTAACATTTAACTACTAAACAAAAACAAAAGGGATTTATGCTTTATCTAAGTGTGCTTTCCTATCCATGAGGGGAGACACCTCTTTGCTCCTTATTACTAATTTAGTAGCTTTCTGTCGTTCTTGGTATTAGCTATTGAGGAGGTAGATGGACTATGGTGAGGAACCAGGGATCCGATTGAATAAAGATTATGTTTAGCTCTGATTTGCCCATAATATCTATCATTTGCTTTCCTAATTTACTCTTAGGACTCAAACAAAATACCATACAATTGCAATATTTCTTCTATTGCAACTGGAATCTGATGGTTTTATGGTAGTTTGAATTATAGCTTCTCTATTAATTATTTTTAATGTAAAATGTATTTACATAGATTTGATAATAAAATTATAATTATATTCTGTAGTTAATGCTGATTATTTAATTTCTTGGAAAATAACTTTTCAATAGATTACAGGAGTGTTTTTCATGTAATAGCTTCAAAATAGTGAACTTTTTATTTTCTTGACAGTTAAGATATCATCTGCGAAGAAGAAATTCCTTTCCTGCGGCAAAATGCTAAGTAAACTCCGTTCAAAGATGAGAGGCCCGAAGCTATGAGTTAGGAACCTACTCAAAATATAATAATAATAAAAAGGAATAAAAGCTACTCTAACAGAAAATTTTGAGAAATTTCAATAAGCTGTAAGGGGAATCTATACAAATGGACAAAAGTACAACAGATGCTGTGGGGCAAAGGACAAATACGATGCCAGGAACCATGTAAGTTGAAAGTAAACTGCCCTCTAATGTAGCAGCAGCACTCCTTTAGAAGACTAAGAAATCTCATTTCTCTTTCACTTTCTCTTGCTTTCTGTCTCTAAATAAACTACTTTCTTTCCAGCAAAGCGAAACTTCATTAAGGCTCTGCAGAGTTACTCTACCAGTCTTCGCTTTCACGTGCAACGTGTAAATGTTTCTGAATCTCCACACCTTTACGGAAATTTGGCATTATTTAGGTGTCTGTATTATTCTATCACAATATAGCATAGCACAACATGTACATGACTGTAGCAAGAGGAAATTAATGAAGACACTGAATTATGGATCACATTGCCATGATATAAAACTGAGATAGCACTCATAGAAAAATCCAGAGGCAAACATAAGGAAGGGAACAAATATCCCCAAATATCTGCAGAAATCAAGAAGGTAAGTATGGACCTTCACATAGAAAGGAATTTAAGCTTTGAGTCAATTTTATTTAAAACATAAAAGACAATAAATTCACCACATGCTATTTAGTTAGCACAGTCTAAAAGAAAGATACCTAGTACCTGTCTCTTTAGAAAATATTCAAGTTATAATTACTTTTTAATGAAAAAACCCAGAGTGCTCACAATACTAAAGAATAGAAGTGTAAGACAAAGATTCGAGAGAAATAAATGCAACTTTAAATTTTTATTGTAATAGTTTTTCTTATGAATATTATAATACCACATGGGCAGCTATTTTCTTAACACAATACTTATATAATTTAATATACATTTACTGCAACATACATGTATGAAAAATTAAGGGCCACTAATAAGGCTTACAGGTAAAATTTCTCTTTCTGTTTGACTATTCAAGGCAATACCTTTCCATTTATTTGGGACTATTAAGAATAATATCCAGCTGTCTATAAGAAGGAAAAGCCTAAGAATTCTATGAAGAATTTAGAAGTTGTTTTTTATTATTTTATTTTCTTTATTTGTATTACATTGATTCTTCACTCATCCCCAAGTTCTGGAAACTTCTTTCAGATATCATTATTATTATTATTATTATTATTATTAGGCTCATACTACATGCATTTTTAAAATTCCAGTAGAAAAATACAGACTTCTATTCAAACATATCAAGTCAGTTAACTCATGCTACTTTGGAAAATTGGCTTATTAATTTTTACAGTGTTGAGGATCAAACTCTAAGACTTACACATGGTAGCCAAGTGCTCTACCACTGAGCTATGCCCCTCTCCCTGAAAATTAACTCTGTGACAGGTGTGTCTATATAAAATGTACTTCATTCCTTTGGAATAGTCTGTAAGGAAAGTAGTCTGTGTGAGGAATGTACCAGTAGTCTCTGGTAACATAAACAATACTCAGTAAATAACTTAATGATATATAACACATAATTTCAAGTTGAGTATTTAAAATACACACTAACAAAGCATAATACAAATTCTTGTTAAGGCTTTTTTTTCTAATCAATAAAGGATGACACTGTATCCATTATGCAAGAAAACTGGGAATATGGGAAAAATACAAAACTTCTATTTTTTAATTCCTTAATGTGTAAGACTGAAATATAATCAATATTATGAATCAATGTTTGGGAGAAAAGTGTTGCTGCATTTGTCTGCTTTTTAACTTTGTTTTGTTATATCAGAAGAAAAAAGAAACAAAAAAACAAATAATGAAGGGACAATAATAAAAATAGATATGAACTTAAATTTACTAAATAATATAGCCTCTATCTACATGAAATGTATTTATTTTCAAAATGCTTGTTCAGTAATAGTAAAAGCTATAGAGAGTTTTAAGTTATATATATGAACGCCTGGGTTACAGTTCTATTGTTACCCATAAAAGTTATACCAGTCACAGAATTTTGTAAATGCTCAGAACACTTCATTATTACACTGAGACACTAGAACTTCTAAAGACAACCTTCAGGAATCTTTAAAAATATGATAAAATTCTTCTTAGGAGTATTTGTTTTTTATTAGGGCACTTAATATGTAAATAATTGGAGTTTATTGTGTGTCAAGCTGTGCTATGAGGGTTCGTTCTTTATTCCCTCCTTTAATCATCCGTGTGTTTTTCATGCACAAATTCAGCGCCTTTCAGGTGTGAGGCTCTACGCTGAGCTCTCGAGACACATGGTGAACGAACACTTAGAGTTACTAAGTCTAGTGTAGTGTTTGCTAACCTTCGGTTTATGAATCCTTAAGGAATTAATATGTTGTAAGGATTTCTTTCGTTAAAAGTTACAAAATGGCCTTGGATTAAAATCTCCGTTGTTTTAGTAGTATGGTAATTTATAAACATTTTATAAAATGAAAGCACTTAAGAACCTCTGTTCATGTACTGAGTAACATGGAGACAAAATGACACTTCAGTTTTTTTAATTTTACTATGCAGGACATGATGTACATTATATTTGCTTATGTCACCTTCAGGTCTTTTAGTAATATTTTATATATATCTTCACATGTGTCACTCTAATTTTGTTATAATTATTTCTAGAGATTTTTTCTATCAAGTTTTGCCATTGTAAGTGGCCTGTTATTATATATAATATAGATATTTACTACTTGATTGTGAATTTTTATATGAGAAGTTTACTGATGTATATAGGATAATTTAGTACTTTTTTTTGCGGTACGGGGGGGGGGATTGAACCCAGGGGCGTTCTACCTCCACGCTACACCCCCGACCCTATTTTTTTATACTTTATTTTGAAACCGGGTCTCACAAAGTTGCGGAGGGCCTCACTAAGTAGAGAGAGAGAGAGAGAGAGAGAGAGAGAGAGAGAGAGCTGAGGCTGGCCGTGAACCCTGATCCTCCGGTCTCTGCCTCCTAAAGTACTGGGATTACAAGCATGCGCCACCACGCCCAGCTAATTTAGTACTTTTGAATGCTATTTTAAATGAAATATTTAATTTCCTTCTTGGAAATTATCTTTTTGTCAATTATCATTTGACTATGTATTTATTTGTTTATTTTGATACTGGGGATTGAATGTAGGGGCATTTTATCTCCAAGCTACATCCCCAGCCCCTTTTAATTTTTTTATTTTGAAACAGGGTTTTGCTAGCTTGTTGAGTGTCTCTAAGTTGCAGAGGCTGCCCTCAAACCTGAGATCCTCCTGCCTCAGTCTCTCAAGTACTGGGAATTACAGGCATATACCACCATGCCTGACTGACTATATATTTAAAGGTCATTTCTGTTTTTTCTTTGCAATTCCATTGATTTTTGTCTCTTTTTCCATCAATACTGAATCACTGTCATTACTATAGCATTCAAGTAATTCTGGAAATCAGTGAGTCATCTTCTTTCTTCTTCAGTATTATATTAGATCATCTAGATTTCTTTATTTCTTACATACAATTTAGAATCAATTTGCTGATATTAATATAATTTTAAATTTTTTATTTTTATTTTGTTGAATCTTTTGATAAGGTTGGGAAGAGTTGATATTTTAACAATATTTAGGCTCTAAATTCATCTATATGGAATATTTCTTTCTTAGATCTTCTTTCATTTTTCATCATTATTTTGTAGTTTTCTACATATAGTTATTTATTCACATATTTTTACATCATTCTATATATGCAAATCATATAAATGATACTCTTATTTGTGGCCATATTAATTTTACTTTGATGTTGGTGTTGAAATAATAGATTCAGTAATTACCCTCACATGCTCTTTTTGTTGTTGTTGTTAAGACCACTTGATTTGTTTCCTGCTTGGTTGAAGATCAATCTTTAGTACCTCCTAAAAGAAGAGCTTATGGTAACTAATTTTTATAAGTTGTAAATTTTATTGTTTTTCTTGAATAATAATTTTTTACTATAAATTGTTTCTACAAATATCTCATGGTATCACTATTTCCTGTCACCTAATGTAGTAATGGAAATGTAGGATATAAGCTTCCATTTCGCAGTACAGATAACTATAACTATTTACCTCTTAGCTGAGATCTTCAGTACTTTTAACAAAATATAGCTCAGTGCTAATTACTCTATGGCAAAATTTCCTTGTAAAAATATGGATTTTTAATCAGCGTGTGTAAAAATTTTATTTTCTGTAACCAATATTCTACTTTTTATCTTTTGGTTTAATTCTTTTCTCAAGGACATCAAAGGCTGAAATTGGATCTCCTTTCTTAAATTTTACTTTAACTCTTTCACTTAGAATTTATTTAAGACTTATTAATTTCCCTTTCCTTTCTCTCACTATTCTCAATTTTGCCTTTTTTTATTATGTTAACAGCTATGCCATTCTGTACTCCTTTCGTATTTATCTATTTCTATACAGTTATTTTATCCTTTTTCACTTCTTTACTATATTCAACAGCTTATTCTTCATCTATTTTCTGATATTTCCCTAAATTTTATAGTTCCTTTTTGTGCTCTTGTTTTATAGAAATCATTACGTGTGTGTGTATGTGTGTGTGTGTGTGTGTGTGTGTGTGTATGTGTGTGTTACTGAGGATTGAACCTAGGGGCATTCTACCTTTGAGCTACCCAGCCCTATTTTATTTTTGAAACAGGGTTTCACTTAGGTGCTGAGGGCCTTGCTAAATTTCTGAGGCTGGCGGAAAATTTACAATCCTCCTTCTTTCACAGCCTCCCAAGTACTGGGATGCAGGCATGTGCCACCATGCCTACTGCTCACGCTTGCGCATGCTCTCTCTCTCTCTCTCTCTCTCTCCATATATATGGAGAATATATATGTATATATTTTTATATAAATATAGAATATAAATATAAATATATAAATATATATAAATATATAAAATATATAAATATGTATAAAAATAAATAAATATATATATATATTTTTTTTTTTACTTAGAAAAGGGCACAGATTGAGTTCATGTGTCTGTGAGTGGCTTCAGGGAGGACTGATGAAATAAACGTCCGGGATTGCCTCTTGCTAGTTCAGTTCTGGTTGGCCCCCCATCTTCTCTCCACATTAAAATGTGTGGAAGATTTAGAAAAACATTCTCTAACTTCATTTAAATAAAGCCTCTGAGTTATATGTTACCAATGAGAATCAGCCAGTTGAAATTTGGAAACCAAAACAGAAGTAGAAGCTCCTATTGCTTTGGCAGTGGTAGGATGCTTATGGCATTTGGCAGATATCCAAAGGGATATTTTTCCAGAAGCATATGGCTTTCTCCCATAAATGAGACATTTCGATGTATCAGGTAGCTGAGATCATTACTGGTGTTTCTTATTTCTTCATTTCTAATGGCAGCTTTCTTGGCTTTTAATCTCCACTGCAAGCACTTTGTTAAGCCTCCAACTCCCTGTATTTATGCCTCTATGATCGAAAGATCTAAGTGAGATCCAATTCTCCTGATCAAACCCTGAAAAGAGTTGTCGATTTTTAGATTTCTTGAAGCAAGTTTACAATCACATATATTTATATCAATAAATGAGATAAACACATCGCAGCAATTGAATCAGAATCAAGTGACCCAAGTTTTGGCAAGGGTTGTGGTAGTCGCAATAACTTTTAGAGATATCAGTGGTGATACTTTGGTAGTAGCTTCTTTTATTTAGCAACAGTAAAATCTTGGTAGAAATCATAGTGTATATGTGCCATCAAAGGATTGACATTGGACTGATTCTGGGGTATTATTTCAGATAGCATCCTTTTTGGTGTAGCCACATTCTTGTTCCTCTAAAAATCTTGGACCTTCACTAATCTACCTAACATTTTCTAATACTTTTGTTTTTCTGCTTGAATTTGGTTGTTTGTCCCTTACACATTTCCTTTTTTTTTTTTTGCGGTACCGGGGATTGAACGCAGGGACATTCTACCTCCGTGCTACACCCCCGGCCCTATTTTTTATACTTTATTTTGAAACCAGGTCTCACGAAGTTGTGGAGGGCCTCACTAAGGAGAGAGAGAGAGTGACAGAGAGAGAGAGAGAGATACAGAGAGAGAGCGAGAGAGCTGAGGCTGGCTGCGAACCCTGATCCTCCGGTCTCCACCTCCCAAAGTACTGGGATTACAAGCGTGCGCCACCACGCCCGGCTCCACATTTACCTTTAAAACTTTCATTGATAGAGTAGCTGAGAATGGAGTGATCATAGCCAAAGAGTAGACTATCAACACATCTGGGAGAAGGTATATGGACTGGTGAAATTAACAGCAGAGAAAACAATTAGAAACAGAAGATGGCCCTGTGGCAGTTAATTGAATGTCATTCATCAAATGATCCACTGTCTTCACTTGGAAAAGTGGACTCCTTGTAGGAAAAAAGTATAAAGTAGTAGTATAAAGTTCAACTCATACTCTGGCAGAATTATCTATCTTTTTTAAAATATTTCTTTCTTCCCATAGCACCCATCACCATTGGACATGTCTTATATGCATTTGCTCTGTTTATTGTTTGGCTCATCTCCAAGTAGATGTGGTGTTGCAGGCCTGTAATCCCAGTACTGGGAGGCTAAAACAGGAGGATCTCAGGTTCAAGACCAGCCTCAGCAATGTAGAGAGACCCTCAGCAAACTAATGAGACTCTGTTTCCTATTTCAAAACAAAGAATAAAAAGAGCTACGGAGTAGCTCAGAGGTAGAATATCCCCCTGGGTTCAATTTCTAGTACCAATAAATAAATAAATTAATTAATTAATTAAACAAAATAAAATGATAGCTCCATTGAATGAAGATATTACCTTTTGCTTAGTGCTATGTTCCATTAAGCCTAGAATAGTGTATGAGATAGAATGTTCAATAAGTTATTATTGAATATGTAAATAAATACAATGGAAAATAAATTTACAGTAGAAAATTTAGAGATCGAGTATTTAAAAGACTGAGGGGGAAGAATGATTCTGTCAATTGCTCTGCTTCATCTTACATCAGATGTAACCACTGGGTGCAGTGGTGCAAGCCTGTAAGCCCAGAAGCTCAGGAGGCTGAGACAGTAGAATCACAGGTTTGAGGCCAGCCTCAAATAAAAATAAATTAAAAGGGTTGGGGATATAGCTCAGTGTAGAGCACCACTGGGTTCTATCCCCAGTACTGAAAAAAAAGAAAACAAAAATAAATGAAAGTAAGTTTCACATTTCTATGTTTTTTGATTATACTAAATTTCAGGAAACTTCTATGAGTATGCTGAAAGAATTCTTTCTACAACACAGCTAAAAGGACAAAAATTCAAATTTCAAGTCCTCTCTTGCCAAATTTCAATATTACTTATTCAAATCCTTCTAATATAGAATTTTCACATCCTTCTTATGTCAGCATTTCAATCAATTGGGGGAATTGATTGAAAAAGAGGGGGTGGGATTTGAAAGTTCAGAATCATTCAATCATTCTACAAATCTTTATTGATTATTTATTCTGAAGATCCCTTAGCAACCTTTCTAAAAAATAACCTTGTAAGAAGAAAGGAATATTACCGAAACCTCACCTTCACTGTCTCCTATTTCTCCAGAATAAACTAGATTTGAGCATGCTGTGTGGATCAATTATAAAGTGAAGCCTGTAAGCAGAAGACTTGCATGGAAGGGTTATAAAGTTGTTTTGAAGTTTACAATTTAGAAAAAAATCAGGAGAAAAATATCAATGAATGATTTTTTTTAAAACTGTATAAAATTAGGGCTGAACATAATTTTAGTTTGGCTTGAATTTATAAGTACATTTGCCAGATAGTCTGCACTCAGTGTGGTAGGTCAAGCAGATGGGAGTGTTTATAATCACTCTTCTTGATTAGTTGACACATTTGGATTCAGTAGTGGGCCATGAAGCCTAAATTTGAGATGCCAGAAATTCCTGATTATATCGTAATGAAAAAAAATCAGGAATATAAATAAATAAAAATTTTGAGTGGATTTATCAGATCCACTCACTCCAAACTATGTTCTCTAAAGGACCCAGAGGTCAATTCATTCACCAAGTCATTAAGAAATCTATTGAAGAAGGAGCTCTGCAGTCTTTATAAAAGTAGTTGTAGATTAATTGTTCTCTGTAGGGAGATATTTCAGTTAAATGGTCCTTTTGATTTCAATTGGAATCTAGGTTTCCCAGGATAGCAAATCTGTGAAAGTATTTCATAAAACATCAGAGGCATGTTCTGTAAATCTTACTCCTATAGTTCCTAGAGTAGAATTGCACTCATATTTTTTTCAGAGTAACTATGTACTAAAGAACCCAAAATACTCAGATGCTAATGTTAATAGAGAATGTTAAAAAATGACCTTGAGCACATCATGAAATACAGCAATTGAACACCTCTGCGATCCACTATGATCCACTCCTCAGGGTGGAGCTTAGTTTGTCAGATAATATGTATTTTTCTCAATGAATCTTTTAATCCCACCTAAAATTTTTTCCTAGTCTTTAAACATATATTTGTAATACTAGCTGGAAGAATTATCCTATCAGCTTTAATCTTCATCTAATCATTAGAGCATGAGGGACCAAGTACACAAATATTCCTCCCAAAATATGTCACAAAGGCAATACTACTGATGGGCTTCCCCTCACCAAAGTGATGAGGATCTGCTGTTGTTGAATGGACAACTTGCTGAACTAGGAAACAGCTTCCTTCCCAACTACATCTTGCAATATCCTCTCAAAGCAAACCAGATACCCCATGGCAGGAGGATGATATTTGGAATAGTCCTAGTGATTTCTCATTTGAAAAGATAGTTACTTGGAATTTGGGCATCTTTCTCCTACTGAATTCCAGTTCCTGTACTTGGGCTTTTAAATATACTTAATGTAAAATTATGAGAAATTCTACATGCAAATATATGACTGTATGAAGTATGAACAAATTTAACGTGATAGGTTGAGATTCACATTCACTTGGGATAGACTTGGGTAGGACCAATTAGTGTGGTGTATTTATTAATATTGTCCTCATCCCCCTCTCAGAATCCTCCAAAGTGTTTCTATTTCTATAATAAATAATCTTAAAAATTGCACCCCTTTCATTGGGCTCATCATACTCCCCATCTCATCAGAACAGTAGTTCTTATAATATCGTGTCATATAAAATTTTGGTGAAAATATTATCACTATTAACTACATTATGATGTGAGACTGTAATGTACCAATAAATGTATATGTTTTTGGTAAAAATTTAATAATGCTACATTTAGAGGTTAGTTTCAGGACCTGTAGTCATGAACTGGCAATACCTTATGACCTTTTCTGTCAGTCAAAATGTAAATTAAAAAAAAACTAGAGATGGAAAAAGGAGCCAAATATTTCACAACTACATCTGATAATTCACTTTGAAAAAATTTACTTTTTTTTCTGGCTTGCCAGAAATCTGATTTAGGATTTTTTATATTCAAATGAGAAATACTTCTTGTGTATGCACATGTTGATTCCTTTAATAGGAAAACGAGATTTTCTCTGAACTTGCAAGCAACAGGAGTTATCTTGATGGGTAAGGTGAGTTTTCTACAGCATCCTCTAATGATTCCACTGTCGGAATAAAAATCTAAAGGACTCAGATAACTGAGGTATCAAATTTTGGATTATGCTACATGGTACTAATGTACTGAATTTGAATACATTGCAGTGTGTGTGTGTGTGTGTGTGTGTGTGTGTGTGTGCACATGTGCATGTGTGCATGCATGTGCTTTAAATTACTGAAATAAAATAGATGTCTATATTTTACATTTCTTAATCAAATTACTATCCTGATAATATTATGGTAATGTTTGTTAATATATAACATTTATCTACCTTTCAAAAGGTATTAGACAGTGTTCCAAGTAAATTTCATAAATAACTAAACCTATATTCTAAAGTAGGCATTACTATTAAGTTATGTATTATTAGGGAATGTAAATCTTAAAAATAATTTTCTTTTTTTTTTGCGGTACCGGGGATTGAACGCAGGGGCATTCTACCTCCTCGCTATGCCCCCGGCCCTATTTTTTATACTTTATTTTGAAACCGGGTCTCACGAAGTTGCAGAGGGCCTCACTAAGGAGAGAGAGAGAGAGAGAGAGAGAGAGAGAGAGAGAGAGAAAGAGAGAGAGAGAGAGAGACAGGGAGAGAGAGAGCGAGAGAGCTGAGGCTGGCCGCGAACCCGGATCCTCCGGTCTCCGCCTCCCAAAGTACTGAGATTACAAGCGTGTGCCACCACGCCCGGCTAAAAATAATTTTCATAATCTTTTTAAAACATCTCTTTCTGCTACATGATAGAGTAAGCACTTCTATAGAAATGAAATAGAATTAAACATAAAGACCAAAGAAGATTGAAAGTACAGCAAGGAGAAGCCAAAATCTAACAGGTCCTTCCTACCCTTTTGCCCAAAGGCAACCACACTAAAATCTTCAATTAAAGATAGTGTCTACCGCTGAGCATCGTGGCACCCACCTATAATTCCAGTACTTGAGAGGCTGAGACAGGAGGATCATAGGTTCAAGAATAGCCTCAGAAGCCGGGCATGGTGGTGCACGCTTGTAATCCCAGTACTTGGGAGGCTGAGACCAGAGGATCTGGGTTCATGGCCAGCCTCAGCTACTTAGTGAGGCCCTCTGCAACTTTGTGAGACCCTGTTTCAAATTAAAGAATTAAAAAATAGGGCTGAGGGTGTAGCTCGGAGGTAGAATGCCCCTGGGTTAAATCCCCAG
>PVJS01017540.1:8172-36144 GCA_004027185.1 Glis glis
GCAAGTCTGACTCAGGCCTTTGCTAAAATAACAGGATGTCCTTGGTAAAAACCCCCTGACTCAAACATCTGTTGGGAAAACAAAACGTCCTTACTTGGGACCCTCCTGACTGAGGTCAAGATGGCCTTCTATAGATTAATGGTTATTGTGGTTACTATTACTGTAACAGTCTGGAAAGTTAGGGAAAACATCTCCCAATACAAGGACAGTGAATGTCTAACCAGTCTGTAATGATCAACTGTATCTATAACCAACCATTGTAAAGGTCAGAGAAACCCCACGTGGGACTGTCCAATCAGCAGAGGGAAACTGAGGCTCTTTGTTTAAGAATTATAAAAATTGAAGGAAAAACATTCTCGAGGTCCCCGTACTGAACTGCTGTGTCAGTTTATGTCGGGCACCCAAGCTTAAGCTTGAATAAACGGCTCTTCTGCAGTTGCATACGGCTTGGTCTCCTGGTGGTCTCTCCGGGACAAAGGGTCTGAGCATAACAGTTTCTGAGTATTACACAGAGAAATAGCGATCCACCAGCCACAGGGACCATAATGGTGAAGGGATTTGAAGTGTTGTCATATGAAAACAGATGACTGGCTTCAGAGAGAAAAGACAGATTGCTGCTCATTCTAAGAGAATTTTCAGGTTTAATTTGTAAGTATTAGAGCTAAGAATGCAATGGACTATCTCATGAGAGAATAAGCTCCCTGTCTCTAAAGGTATGCAAGTTGAAACAGGCTAATTGGCTACTGTGGGTATTGAAGAGGCTATTTTCAGAGCATCAAGTAGGTGCGGCTTCAGTTCGAGTCTCCTGGAAGTAGATACAGAGGCAGGGTTTTGGCGTTCCTAGGGCAAGCAGTTCCTGTGGCTAGTGGTTCCAGGGGAGTAGGGAAAGAAGCTGGTCAGGAGCCCATTAGTGAGCTGCTTGCTCCAGCAGGAAAGTGGGCCCAGGTGGGGACTCTGAAAGAATGAGGGGGACACATACAGAACTGTCTCCTTGCAGGCTGAGGAAGCTGAGGCGCTCACTGCTAAGCCCTGTTCCTCGTGGCGTGGGGTTTGCTCCAGGCAGGGTTAAGGCTCAGGCACTTTCAGCCTCCCCCAGGTGTGGGCTGAGCATTCTCACCTGGCAAAGACGGGCCTCAGGTGGAGAGATGCAGGGGATGATTCCTGCGCACGGAGCTGTCTGCAGGCGACCTTCGAGCGGGCCGGAGGGGATGTGCACAGAACACAGGCATCTGCTACAGGAGCCAGGCTTGGAGTGCTACCCTAACTCCCCCGGGTCGGATTTGCCTGCAGGACGCATCCCTCCACGTGTTTAAGGAAAAGAACTTGAAAGAAATTCTCTAATTCCCACATTGCCCTGACTCTGTATTTTCTTCTGAACATCTGGCCTGCTGCATCGATTTCCTCTTCCTTCCTAGACCCAGAAGGCATAAGCCTGCGGGACTCTACCTGAGTTAGCGTGGGATGTCTCTCCGTGCACCGTCAGCACTGGGATGGCTGCTGTTCAGGGGTGCTCTGGTGGCCCCAGGCGACACACAGGAGCAGAGCAGAAGAGAGAGGCCAGGCATCCCCAGCAACACCAACGTTCCCGTGTGTCTCTGTTGCTCCTTGGAGCTGCCATTTGTGTCTGTGGAGCCAGCTCTTTCCAAAACACATTGATGATACCAATCTTTGAATAGCACACTATGGTTTGTCAGGCACGTCAGAGCCTGGGCAAGGATAGGCCTCTGAATACCTCTATGTGAATCGGTCGAGAAAATGATTCAAACTTAGCCCATATTATAGATGAAACCACAGAGGCCGTCAGGGTGAGACCGCCATCTCGTGTCCTTTGTGCTCCCCTGCCAAGGGTCTCACCCCAGGTGTCGAGCCGAGTGGCCTGCTTTCCCACTGCCCACATCTCTCTGAGCACTGGTGGGAAGCTCCTGCGCGCCTCGGTGCCGGTTCAGAGGCAGGTGGTCGGACTGTGGGCTGAGAAGCAGGAATGGCAACAAGATGCGGGCAGAAGAAAGCTTGGAGTGAGGGATGGGGGCGGCGGCGGGGGAGGTATGTTTGTCACAGTGAAGCACGTTTTCCACTTGAAATAGGAGCTGAGAAATAGCGAGGGAGCGATATTCAATATACAGCAGAGGCGAGAGGTGGGAAATGACATGGCTCATATTTAATTATGTAAAATCCCATAATCCCTCCGGGAGCACAAAGGACACGAGATGGCGGTTTCTTTTCTCTCAGAAGCTTGGAGTCACTTTATTAAATAACAGAATAACGAAGCAGGGGGAAAAGAAAAGCATGGTGTGGTCAAAGGACTCAGGATGAAGGTACGGCTTTCTTGTACCCGTCTGGGCCTTCTTTCTTGGCTGCCCTGGGGCTAAAGTTCTGGCCTCAATATAGGGCTAAACATGGGCACCTACGGAGTCATAGAAAAGTGGGCAATATCTTAATTGTCCTTATTTTATTTTACAGATGATGCAGGGAGGAGGGAGAGAAAGAGAGAGGAAGAAGAGAGAGAGAAAGAGAGAGAGAGAGAGAGCAGAGCAAAGAGAGAAAGAGAAAGAAGAAGCAAAAGAGAAAGAAAAGACAGCTACTGCTGAATGTTACAGGATGAATTCTATCTCCCTCCAAGTTCATAAGTCAAAGTCCTAACCACAGCTTCTCAGAATGTGACTACCTGTATCTCTGAGCTACACTCCCAGCCCTTTTTTAATTTTTTTGGAAATAGGGTCTCACTAAGTTGCTGAGAGTCTCACTAAACTTCTGAGGCTGGCCTTGAACCTGTGATCCTCCTGTTTCAGTCTCCCAAGCACTAGGATTTCAGGCATGTGCCACCACACCCGGCTTCACATCTTGATCTTGAACTTCTGAGTTCCAACACCGAGAAAATAAATTTCTGCTTTTTATGCCACCAAGGCTTTGATGTTAGGGCTACCCTAGCCAATGAATACAGATTTCAGTACTAAGTAGGGGGGTGCTTCCACTTAAACATGTGGACCTGGTTTTATAGCTGGGTTTTCCTGAGAGGCTGGAAGAGTTTCGAGGTGCATGTTAGGAAAAGCCTAAATTGTGTTGGAGAGACTGTTGGTAGAAATATGGATGTTAACGTTGCTCCTGGCAAGGTCTACGATGGAAATAAAGGATGTGTTCTCGGATGGTGGAGCGAGGCGGTCCTATTCTAAAGTAGCCAAGCCATGGCTGATTGTGTTGTAGTATTTTGTGGAAGGTGGACATTGTGGGTGAAAAACTTGGAGATTTAGCAAAGATTTTAGAAATCCAAAGTGTTGAAGCAGAGCAGCGAAGGGGCTGATGTTTTCTCCCTATGGCTTATAGTGAAATGCAAGTGTTATGGGTAGGGTAGCCATAACATCAAAGCCTTGGTGGCATAAAAAGCAGAAATTTATTTTCTCAGTGTTGGAATTCAGAAATTCAAGACCAAACCGGGCGTGGTGGCGCACGCTTGTAATCCCAGTACTTTGGGAGGCAGAGACAGGAGGATCCGGGTTCGCGGCCAGCCTCAGCTCTCTCTCTATCTCTCTCTCCCTGTCTCTCTCTCTCTCTCTCTACTTAGTGAGGCCCTCCGCAACTTCGTGAGACCCGGTTTCAAAATAAAGCATAAAAAATAGGGCCGGGGGTGTAGCGCGGAGGTAGAACGCCCCTGGGTTCAATCCCCGGTACCGCAAAAAAAAAAAAAAAAAAGAAATTCAAGATCAAGGTGTCAAGCTGGGTGTAGTGGCACATGCCTGAATCCTAGTACTTGGGAGACTGAAACAGGAGGATCGCAGGTTCAAGGCCAGCCTCAGAAACTTAGTGAGACTCTAAGCAACTTAGTGAGACCCTATTTCCAAAAAAAAAAAAAATTAAAAAGGGCTGGGAATGTAGCTCAGAGATAGTGATAGTCACATTCTGAGAAGCTGTGGTTAGGGCTTTGACTTATAAACTTGGAGGGAGATAGAATTCAAATGCAATGAAATGCAATTTGCAAAATTCTCAGCTTATCCACATTGCAGAAGATGAGAAAGCATGTTCTAGAGAGAAATCCAAGGGTGGGATTGACCAATCGTAGGACATAGAGATTATGTGTGTGAGTCTTGGATCTAATTATCAACCATCTCAGCAGAAGCGCTGCCGACTTGGGGGAGTGGCCACAAAGGGAGGAACTGAGGAAAGAGGTCAGACTCCGGGATTCTGTTAGACAGAAGTGTGCTATTCTTCAAGAAAAGAAAATAAATGGCCCCAAAGCATGGCTCTCTCTTCCTCAGTTGCAGTGGGAAGGGATCTCTTTTTGGTTCAGTGAGCCAGCCTGGCTTGGGACCCAGGTGCCTTTCTTCTCTGATTTCTCCCATTCAAAATTGGGATGTCTATGCTATGCCTGCCGCAGCCTTGTATTTCGGAAGCACGTAACTTGTCTGGCTGGTTTATAACTGGGGAGGAATCCCTCCTCGGGACAAATCAGACCTTGAGTCCCAACCACACTTGATTGAGAAGGTATTTAGGTGAGATTCGGGACTTTAGAGTTGATGCCGGAATGGGTTAAGGCTCCAGGGCTGTTGGGATGAAGGTGAGTGCGTTTTGCATGTGAGAAGGACATGGATTTTGCAGCTATAATCTAAAAGACTGACCATATAACTTAGAGGAGATTTATTTTCTTATGGTTTCATTTCAGTCCATGTGAGGCCAGGGGCTGCGGATCTCAGGGCATGGCGGTGGGAAGTGGAGAGAAAGGGAGTACATGGGCTGTGCTCACATCATGGAGGCAAGACGCAAGAGAGAGAGAGAGAGAGGGAAAGAGAGAGAGAGAGAGAGAGAGGGAGCAGGGGGAGGAGGAACCAAATATAATCCTCAAGGCTGCACCCCCAGGACCCACTCCAGCCACACCCCACTGGCCTACCAGGTACCACCCAGGTAAATCCATTACAGTGGATTTATCCACTGCTGGGATTACAACCCTCAAGACTGGATTGTATCAACTCCAAAACACCAGTTTTTGAGCTCTTCAAGGGGCCATTCTATGTCTAACCATAACAGGGCTGAGTGTTCCCTGAAATACACATGTTGAAGCCCTAACTCCCACACTTCAGATGGGAATTGTCTTTGTTTGGAGATCAGGTCTTTATAAGGGTGATTAAGTTAAAATGTTAGGGTGGCCCTCACTCTAATCTGATAGCATCCCTCGTAAGAAGAACTTTGAACACACACACACACACACACACACACACACACACACAATGATGTGTATGATGTGTGCACATTAACCAAAAGATAATGTGAAGACATGCAGACATCAGTCAACAGTGGAGAGAGGCTTCACAAGAAATTGAACTTGTTGCACTTGGACGCCCAGCTTCCAGATCTGGGAGAAAATGAAATTCTCTCGTTGAAGCCACCTAGTCTGTGGTATTTTGTTATGGAAGCCCTAGCAAACTCATACATACAAAGAAAGAGAAGACTGGGTGTGAACCAGACTTGCACCTCAATTCTTCCTTCACTTAGCAGTGTGATTTTACTCCTCTGTGCCTCAGTTTCCTTGTAAAATGGGGTCAGTAATCCTTATTTTATGGGTTTGCTGAGGCAGGAATGCATGTGGAAATACAGTGTCAGATGATGTGTTTTTTTTACCTTGTACCTTTAAAATACGTTCCGAACCCACTTACAGTTGATTCTCGTTATTCGTGGCATCCTGTGCTATAAAGTTACTGCAAACACTGAATTAGCAAATACTAAACACTGCACCATTGCTCCTAGGAGGAAATACAGGGTTAGGTTTCTGTGAGTCTCTGGTCATGACGTTTTCATCAATCCTTCAATATATAACTTTGTTTTAGGTGTGTTTCTATATAAAGACTCCAAGTTTAACATATACTGTTGATTAATTAACATTGAATTCACGGCCAATAGCATTTGAGTTCACATCTGAAACAAAGCTTATCAAACACCTATTTTCTCCATCAGGTACATCGACATTCTTGCACTTAGGAATACTAGCCGGAACTTAAAACTACCCTTGAGGTAATTTTTGCAACAGAAAAATCACAAACAAAAATGTAAAAGACGTGGCATGAAATAGACCCAGAGAAGGACAGTTTACACATGAGAACTGAAACAAGTAGGCAGGGCGTCGCCTCGCTCAACCTCCGCTGGGGCCGTGTGCATCGGTGACTCCCATTATTGTCAACTCTGTGCACATTTGTGTACAAGTGTCATGGGTATTGATTTTGGGGCTAAAATCTAAAATTTCTTAAATCTAATTTTTTCAAATCTCTAAACCTTGGCGAGTAGTCAGATTTGCAAATGCGGAGTCTATGAATAACTGCGGATCACCTGGACATCGCAGTCTTCCCTGCTGCCTCCCTGGCCCGAGTCAGCATTACCTCCTACCTGGGTGGCTGTGCTGCCGGGTGCCTAACTGGTCTCCTTGCTTCCACTCTCCTCCTGCCCCCCTTCCCTCACGCCTGCTAAGAAAACCTCCCCAAAGACTAAAGAAAAACACCCCACACTTTTCCACATAGCAGGCAGAGTCAGCCTATAAAAATAAATATCATCCGGGCGTGGTGGTGCATGCTTGTAATCCCAGTACTTTGGGAGGCGGAGACCGGAGGATCCGGGTTCGCGGCCAGCCTCAGCTCTCTCTCTCTTTCTCTCTCTCTCTCCCTGTCTCTCTCTCTCTCTCTACTTAGTGAGGCCCTCCACAACTTCGTGAGACCCGGTTTCAAAATAAAGTATAAAAAATAGGGCCGGGGGGGTGGTGCGGAGGTAGAACGCCCCTGGGTTCAATCCCCAGTACCGCAAAAAAAAAAAAATCACCTGCTCTCACGCCTCCATGACTTCTCATTCTGCTTTGAGTGAGAGCTAAGCTCCTTCCCATGGCTCACAGAGCCCCATAGGATCCGCCCCTGTCCCTTTCTGCCCTCCCTCCTATCATTCTCCTGTTCACTCACTCTGTTCCAGCCTGTCCTTGAACAAGCAAGTTCCATCTACCTAGACTCTTCTCTGTGCTTTGTGCATAGCTCACCTCCTCCTTGGACTGGGGCCTCTGTCACCTGAATAAATGTCACCCTGTCTAAAATGGCCCCCTCCCTTCACCCTCTAGCCCCTTATCTACTTTATTCTTTTCCATAATATGCATCAGTACTGACATATTGCTCATCTTCTTCCAAAAGCAAATGTCATGAGGGTAGAGACTTTGTTGTTGATTTTGTTTGTTTTTTGTTGTATGGCTGGTGCCCCAAGCATCTGGAACAGTACTTGGCACAGAACAGATTCTCTGGTGCACCAGAACCTGGGAGAGGAGGGTGCCGGCCAGTGGGGCTTCTGTCTGTGCACAGGAACGAGCTCCATTCTGCATGCACGAGCTGACTGCTGGTGGAGTCTCCTTGGTTCCCCCTTGCAGACGCTTCCCCATGGTGCCTTAGAACACTTGTCATTCCTAAGGAGACTCCTGGACAGCCAGCTTGCAGGTGATGCCTCCATGCCTGTTGTCAACAGGCTGAGGAGCAGGCTGGAGGGACTAAGATGAGGTGCTGGCTACAGTCCCTCATTCTCACGTCACTATCATGTGGTAGAAGTTGTATTCAGAAGTTCCTGATACGTAGGGAATAATGGATTCTGTCTTCAACAAGAAGGATTCAGATTCAGATAGGGAAGGCATTTTAAGCAGGAAAGAGATACATCACAGACTGGAAACTAAGGGGTTTGTAGGCAGCTAAGGTGGCCCTGTGAGTGGCAGGGTGACATAGCGTCAGGCCCTGGGTACACAAGGGCATTCTGGGTATGTTTATGTGTTGGGGGGCTCAATTCTCCCATCATCTCTGCCGAGCACAAGTTCAGAATTCCTTCCGCTTGGTGGGAGTCTTGCAGTGGTGAGATGTACTTTTCAATCATTTTAATTCCATATCGATTATTTAAAAGTGGGCCCTTTCTTTACAGTGTCACAACTGAGCAGGAATTGACTGGCTAAGAAGAAGCCTCCGTGCTGAGCAACGCTAATTAGGCACTGGCTCCTGAAATGTGCCTGGCCAGCAAGAGGCCGGCCGAGGGCTCCTGCAGCCTCCACGGATCTGCCAGGGGCCCAGGAGCAGTTGCAAACTTCCCACGTCGATGTGTCTCTCTCACCGCAGTTCATTTGATGGTGTGACATCATGATCACAGAGCAACAGTAAAATATTTGCATAGCAAACAGCAACATGCCCCTGGTATCACAAAGGAGAACAAGGAGGAGCCTGAGAACATGTGAGCCCAGAGACGGTTCAGAAGCCCTCCTGAGCGCTTCTTTATCCTGTGCCCATTGTGCAACAGTTTCTGTATCTGCCTGGAAAAATCATGATGCAAATAATCCTCATAACAGCCGCCTCGTATCCAGTGCATATGGTGGGGCGGGCCTTTGTACTAAGCACAGTAACTTTATTAGCTCCACATTAGAGATCGGAGAACCCAGGCTCAGAGAAGCGAGGGGGTTTGGCAAGATCACACAGCTCAGAAGTGGAAGAGTGGATTTAAATATATGCCTGCTAGACAGATGTGGTGGCACACGCTTGACATCCCAGTACGTGGGAGGCTGAGACAAGAGGATCGCAGGTTGGAGGACAGCCTCAGCAACTTAGGGAGACCCTGTTTCAAAATAAAAATAATTTTAAAATAGGGCTGGGGGTGTAGCTCAGAGGTAGAATGCCCCTGGGTTCGATCCCCAGTATAATAAATAAATAAATAAATAAATAAATAAATAAATAAATGCCTATCAACCCCAGAGCTTTACAGCATAGCAGTTGAAAACAAACAAGAGACATATCTCATATACTTTTTGCATATGTTGTTGCTATAGGTTACTGCTGTACAGTTTCTCAACCTTTTCCACTAATTGCACGCTTTCTGTTATATTTTAGTACCATCAGTATACTATAGGTCTGTTTAGGTAGGCTGGCCCTTTGGAGGCTCACACATCATGGAGATACACGGGCTCCAAAACCATTGTACTATCCAAGGTCCCTTTGACCCCTACTGAGAGAACAACCCACAGATAAGATGTAGGGAGACTCATCTATGTGCTTTCTACAAATTCTAAGTAATTTGAATATATCAGTGTATTGGAGAAAACTAGGTCCTTTTAATTAATAATTAATTAATTATGATTATTGCTAATTTTTTTCCATGCTGCTGGCGATGGAACCCAGGGCCTTGCTCATGCTAGGCAAGTGCTCTACTACTGAACTATACCTCCAGCCCTATTTTTTAAAATTTTTGCTTAACATGCGTTAATTGCACATATTCATGGGATTCCGTGTGCTATTTCCACTTGAATACCATGTGCAGCGATCAAATCCAACTTCCCTTTATCCACCCTCCCCTCTGCCCAACCTCTGTGGACCACTATTCCACACCCAGGTTGACTTTTTAAAGCTTTCGCACATGAAAGAGCACATGTGGTACTTGTCTTTCTGTGTCTGGCTTATTTCACTTAACACGATGTCCCCCAGTTCCATCCATTTTGCTGCAAATGACAGGATTTCATTCTTCTTTATGGCCAAATAATATTCGTGTGTGTTTGTGTGTGTGTGTGTGTGTGTGTGTGTGTGTGTGTGTGTGTGTATCATATTCTCTTTATCCATTTATTTGTTGATGGGCACCTAGGCCACCTGTATCATCTGAGATACAGAAAGATTAAATCATTTGCCTGAATTGACACAGCTAGGCAATGAAGAAGGAAGGATTGGAACTCAACCACACCACGGGATTTAGGTATGAGCTGTTCTCACATAAATTCGATTTTCTTTTCTTTTTCCTTTTTGGTACTGGGGATGGAACCCAGAAGCATTCTACCTCCAAGCTATACCCTCAGCCATTTTAAATTATTACTTTTTAATGTTTAAACCGGGTCTCACTAAGTGGTTGAGGGTCTTGCTAAGTTGCTGAGGCTGGCCTCGAACCTGCAATCCTCCTGTCTCAGCCTCCTAAGTACTGGGATTACAGGCCTGCACCACCATGTCTGGTGTAGAAGATGTTTTGATGTTTACAAAAACCTCTGAGAAGCAAAATCATCCTTGCCCTCACTGGATATAAGAGGAAACTGAGGACCAGGCAGAGGCTCATAGACTCCCAGGCAAGAAACAGCAGAACACAGATCTGAGCAGAAATCATGGTTTTGAGACCCAGTGCACGCCCACGTCATTGAGCAGATCCTCTTCTTCATGGTCTCTGGGCTGCGCTGTCTCCTCAGCCATTTGGAGGTTCCCACCCTCCGTGTGTGTAACAGAGCGATATTCATACCCGCAGCCTCCACTCTGCAGAGAAAGTTTCATCTCATTAGTCAGACGAAAACTTACTTCTGAACTTGGTCTATCTGTGTGATAGACTTCAAGTAAATTATCATTTTATTTATAGCTCCCTGTCTTCCAGAGACTTAAGCGGCAATATGTTATTTGGCTTGTACAAAAAAAAATAAAAAACAAAAATAAAATAAAATAAAATGACACATCGAGCAGCGCTGTAACTAATTAGGGAGACTTCTAAACTGTTGTTAATTCAAGACGTTGAAATGTGCACTAGCAGCCGCCAGCAGCCAGCTCCGAGTTCCTGGGGAGGACAGACACACGCAGCTGTGGGGCTCAGATTTCACATTAAGTCAAACAATTATTTTGACGGGTTGAGTGAGCTCCACTAAGTGCCATTATAACGAAATCCTTCAGTTGCCTTGCTGAGGCGCCAGCAGGGAAGCTGGGCCATGTCAGGAAGTTCTCCGCGAGCCTGGCTGGTGTTATCCACCCTCAGATGCTGCCAGGGATTTATCCCAGAGGCTCCAGTGGCTGGCCCAGAGCTTTGGGGTTGGGGACTAGGTGAGCCTCAAGAATGACAGCCGGAGAGGGGGCAAGTCGGGCTCGCCTTTGCAGGAACCAATTGTGACATTTTTTTTCTTGCCTGCTAGCGTTATTGTTCATTTTTACATTTGAAACAGTTTGAAATGTACAAGAGAGTTGCAAAGACAAAGAATTAGAATTCCTATATATGTTTCACCCGGTTTCCCCGGATGTTATCATTTTACCCCACCATGGTAGATTTTCATGCTGAGGATACATCTGCTAAGAAAAATAGATGTAGCTGAGTGAGGTTTTTTTATTTTTAAACAGGGTTTCAGTTGGGAGTGGTGGTGCACACCTGCAGTCCCAGTACTTAGGAGGCTGAGAAAGGAGCATCTCAGGTTTGAGGCTAGCATGAGGTAACTTAGTGAAAATCTATCTTGTTTTTGTTGTTGTTGTTTGTGGTACTGGGGATTGAACCCAGGGGCATTCTACCTGCAAGCTACTCCCCCAGTCCCTTTTTATTTTTTAGTTTGAAACAGGGTCTTGCTAGGTTGTTGAGAGTCTCACTACATTGCTGAGGCCATCCTCAAACCTGTAATCCTCCCTTCTCAGCCTCCCAAGTACTGGGATTACAGATGTGGGCTACCATGCCTAGCTTGTGATAGTAAAACTTTTAAATTTAATCATTATGGGTCTTGTTAAGTTACTGAGGCTGGCCTCAAACCTGTGATCCTCCTGTCTCAACCTTCCAAGTACTGAGATTACAGGTGTGCACCACCACGCCTGACTGAAACCGTTTTAAAATAAAAACTGAAATAGGGCTGGGGGTATAGCTCAGAGGCAGAACAACCATGGGTTCACTCCCCAACAACACAAAAAAGAGGGAAGAAGGAAGGAAGGAAGGAAGGAAGGAAGGAAGGAAGGAAGGAAGGCAGGCAATCCCTGTTCCCACGGAGCACACAGTCAGTCCAGTGTGGAGGGGCAGCACTGGGACTCCCCTGCTGGTGGTCATACTCACTGTCCATGTGTCCAGTGTCTTCCTCACTGATGAGCAGTAACCATTGCAGCCGGCTCTTTCATTAACTGGATGCGTGAACTGATGTGCGAATCATCCCTGTGGCTCTAAACCCAGAGGGAGGGCGGGGTGGACAGTGCTGAGGAGTCGAGGACACACACATCTGACATCCTACAGAACCCCCTTGGGTCCTTCTATGCACTTTGGGGTGAGCCATTTCCTTCAACAGCAGAAAGTAGGGATAATGGCTTTTCCTTTAGATGGATATGAGGAGGGTGGACGTCATTAACTTTCATGGCGGAAATAAAAAAAAGCCCCGTGTAGCGCGTTGCTCCGCGTGGGGAGTCAGTGAACGGTGATGCGTGCATCTGCGCATCTGGACGACTGCAGCAGCATCCACACAGCCTTCCACGCCGGTCCACCTAGATCTCTTCCCCTCACAGCAGCAGCCAGAGGTCGAACTACACCCTGCTCTGCTCAGGACCTCCCACAGCCTCTCCTCTCACTCAGGGTGTGGGCATCTTGTCGTCTTACTTTCTGAGCCTGCTCAGACTTTTTTCTCAGCCCTTCTCCAGCTCTCTAACTCGCCTGTTCCTTGTGTGAGGCTGGGCGGCTCCTAGAACACACCACACAGCTCCAGCCCTGGGCTTTGCCCTTCCTGCCCCCTCTGCCTGCAAATCTCCATCCCTAGATCTTTGCCGAGGTCACTCGTCACGGCCACATCCAGCTTGCAAAGTCACCTGCTGCAAAGGCCCTTCCGGGCCATCTGGCTAAGCGCAGCACCTTGCTTTGCTTTCCTTCCAAGTGGTTTCCATGAACGGACAAGAGACAGATCTGACTCGTTTCTCTCTCTGTCTTCTACAGTGGAAGCTCCTCCCTGACGCCTAACACAGTACCTGTTGGTCCATTGCAGGCATTTAAATGATATTTGGGAGGTGAACGTCTGCAGAATTCTTCCACCCTCTCTTCTTCCTTCCCTGCCTCCTTCTTATTAAGGAGTTGCTTTATGTCCACCACATGCAGAGGAGGGGACCCTTGGAATGCTGTGGCTTGGCTCTCACTTTTATCCACAGAAGCCTTGTTGGCGTGGAGTGCCAGGGCTAAGGTGGCGCAGGTCACCTGCCCTGTTGGGTCCAGAAGCAAACAGCTCCCAGCCGAACCCTTCCCTCCCGTCTCCTCTGAGCCTGGGTGTGGACGGAATGGATGTGCATTGGTGGAGAGCCCTCGATCACCCACTCCAAGCTCCATTTTCACCTGTCTGTTTCTTCTTGACATTTGCCAAGTATTTCAGGCTAGGAGAAAAAGTCGCATCCGTCCCCGGCTGCATCCACTCTTCCTCGTTTCTTTTAGTGCAGCACGGAGAAGAGAGGGGCCAAGGAAACGGGGCAGAGCTGGGCAAGACACACCTGGCAAGGCAGGCTCCAGTGTGTATTTAATGAGATACCATGACTCTTTCTGGAGAAACCAGGCCATCCCTTTAGTGTGGGACTCCTGGGCTGTCTGAACTATGGAAGGGGAATGTGCTTTTCTGTTGGCGTTGGCATCCAACCAGTCCACTTTATCAGATGGTTCCAGAAGACATGTGGAAATGAGAGAGGAAGTATCTGCTATAGACTTTCCCAGACCATGAATTTCTTGAATTCATTCGTCCACTTGAATTCATCCTGACAGGAATGATGGCTACTAATTATTGAATGGGATGTATAACACACACTATCCTACTAATCCCTACAAAGCCCAGTGAGATGTTAACCTTTCTAATTCCACAGACAAAAAACAAAAACAAACAAACAAAAAACTTAGTCTCAGAAACTTGCTCATGGTCTTAGAGCTAATACATTGTAGACCCAACAGTGAAATATTGTGATTGCAATTGTGTGTGTGTGTGTGTGTGTGTGTGTGTGTGTGTGTGTGTGGTACTGGGAATTGAACCCAGAGGCATTCTCCCTTCAAGCTACACCCTCAGCCCTTTTTTATTTTTTGAAACAGGGTCTCGCTAGGTTGCTGGGAGTCTCACTACATTGCTGAGGCCATCCTCGAACCTGCAATCCTCCTATCTCAGCCTCCTAAGTACTGGGATTACAGATGTGATCTATCACACCTGGCTTGTGAGAGTAAAACTTTAAAATGTAATCATTATGCAAAGCTAAAAGCATTGCAAAATGGTGGCCAACATAGGTCTTACTTCACCTGCAAGCACATGCCTGATTTTTAATTGAATGCATTTGCCAGCATTTAAAAACTGAGTGATTTTGTTAGTTGTTTAGCTTTTTATTTTGAATTATTTCAGACTCACAAGAAGCTGTGAAATAGTACAAAACGTTTTTTTTTTTTTCTTCATACTCTCAAGCCAAGTTTCCCCCCATGGTAACATCTTGCATGATCCTAGTACATTATCAGAACCAAGAAATTGACATTGGCACAACACTATTAACGAAAGCACGGAATTTGTCGCATTTCACTGGTTTGTACATGTGCTCATTATTTTAACTCGGTGGTTTTAAATTAAAAGTATGGAATTCCAATACCTATTAGAAAATCCATACATGGCAACGCAAGGCCAGATTTCAATGGGGGAAAGGAGGGCTGGACCCCAGGGGAGGCTGCCTCTTTGTCGGGGGTCACTGCATCTGCATCGTGTCACAGCCCTCAGTTACCTGACCCCACTTGTTTATATCACCCACCTTGCCTCTAAAGGAACCTGTACACCGTGTCAGGTCTAGGAGTAAAAGCGGGATGTCACAATGAAAGAAGCTCACTGCCTGATACGCCACCTTGCCGATAATACATTGCAAAGCTGTGATTACCCAGTGAGAGGTTGGTTAACTAGACAGATTGTGAAGTGGGAAGGGATTTGCCTCATTCTTCAGGGCTCTGGAGTAGAGATGAGGACTGATGGTGGAAGCCAAAGGTTTGTAGATTTTCGTGTATCCTAAGGAAAAACTTTCTAGCAACGAGGTTTAACTGGAGAACTGGGCTGCCCTCTGAGGCAGTGAGGCCCCTGGCGTTGGAGGCTTTCAAACAGAGACCAAGGGGCCATCTGCTTCGACAGTGGGAGAAGAGATGTCTGTTACAAGAGGGAAGTGAGATGATATTATTCTTAAGACCACTTTAATATTGAGATTCTTGGGTTCTGATTCTCTGGCTGGAAGACTGGGAGTTAAAGTGTGGTCTGTGGTGGCAGTGGTGGTGGTGGTGGTGGTGGTGGTGGTGGTGGTGGTGGTGGGTGTGTGTGTGTGGGGGGGGTGTGGGTGTATGTGTGTGTGTGTGCACATGAGTATGTGTTATATTAGCTCCTATAATCCTCACAACAACAATCTGGGCAAAATCCTATTATTCAGTCTATTTAACAGAAAACGTAAGCTCTCAGAAAGGAGAACATGTCCAACCCAGCTAGAGAGTAACTGAGTCTGAATTCAAACCTTCATCTCTTTGGCTTCCAAGTACCCACTAGTATATCACACTGTGTCCCAACAGAGGCATCCTTTGGATAGGACTGTCTTTCTACATTCCCATTTCTCTGAGAAAGAAAGATACATAAGTTCAGCAGCTAAGTCTGAGGGCCTTGGTTGTGCATGTAGGACATATTCAGCCATAGGTCCTACCTCGATGAGGTAGAAAATCTAACCTGTGCAATAAGGTGGAACTAGTTATCCAAGAACCACCAGGAGTGCTGATTGAAAATGAGTAATCTCAGGCCCCATACCTGGAGTTTTTTAAAAATATACTTTTATTGGTGCATTGCAATCTCACATCATAATGAACTTCAGAGTGATAGGGACATACATGCACACAGCACTAGATGAGGTTTCCCCGGGCTCCCATCCCATTCCCTCCCCTTCCCTGTACATGATACTGAGATTGGCCTTGATAATTTTGTGTATGTAGTTAGCATCAATGGAAGTGTTTCCTTGATCATTTCTTCCCCCATCCCTACACCCCTTCCATTGTTCTACTGGGGTTTCTCCTCCTTTATCTGGAGTCCCTCTTATATCCTGATTTCTCCCTAGACTCCACATATGAGAGAAAACATATGACCCTTTGCTTTCTGTGACTGGCTAATCTCACTTAGCATAATATTCTCCAGATCCATCCATTTTCCTGCAAATGGCATAATTTTGCTCTTCTTTATGGCTGAGTAGAATGCCATTGTGTGTATATCCCATCCTTTCATAATCCATTCATTCATCTGTTGATGGACACCTAGGCTGGTTTACTTGGAGATTTTGACTCAGAAGATTTCTGGGTTGGAGTCTAGGAATGTGCATCTTTATTTATTTATTTATTTATTTTTTTTGCGGTGCCGGGGACTGAACCCAGGGGCGTTCTACCTCGGAGCTACACCCCCAGCCCTATTTTTTATCCTTTATTTTGAAACCGGGTCTCACTAAGTTGCGGAGGGCCTCACTAAGTAGCTGAGGCTGGCCGTGAACCCGGATCCTCCGGTCTCAGCCTCCCAAGTACTGGGATTACAAGCGTGCGCCACCACGCCCGGCTGAGTGTGCATCTTTAGAAGCTCCTTAGGTTAATCTGATGTTCAACAAGGACAGGAGCTGCTCTTCTACATCAGCACTTGGAATTTAACGCGATGTCTTCCACAATGTTTCCGTTCATTTGTGCTTTTCTTATTTAATTTTCTTGTATTCAGAGGGAAGAATATGAATGTGCCCAAATCTGTTTTGGTGCACCAAGAAATTCATCAATAAACAAAATTGACTAAGTAAATAAATAAATATGCGTAAAACTCTCGCCCCCTTGAGGCTTATCTACCATTGGGTGTGATTTTACTTATGCTTAGTTAGATTCTATCTTCCAAGGTAGGAAAGAGAATTTAGACATTTTATAAGGAAACTGAAGGCTGAGGGGGGAATTTAAACAGGGGCTAATAAGTAAGTGCTGGTTGTCAGGATGGGATGGGAAATGGGTATGGGGTTCCTTTCCTGGGTGATGTAACGTTCTGAAATTGGATAGTGGTAATGGCTGTGCTACCTTGTGAGTATGCTAGAGCCCAGTGACTTGTCCAATTGAAAAAAGTGAATTTTAAGGCATGTGAATTACATCAATAAAAAACAAGTAAGAATTAGTGAATACTAATGTGGAGAAATTGGCTCATTCATGCACTGCCATTGAAAATGTTAATGGTGCCCCCACTCTGGAGAGGGACTCGGCAGCTCTTTTCAAAGCTAAAAAGAAAAATGGACTTAATCACATGAACTAACAATTGAGCTCTTGGGCAGTTATCCCAGAGAGATAAAGATGCATTGCCATCCAGGAACTTGAACACAAATATTCATAGTGGCTTTATTTAAAATAGTCCAAAGCCGGATATGATGATGCATGCCTGTAATCTCAGTATTTGGGAGGCTGAGACAGGAGGATCACAGATTTGAAGACAGCCTCAGCAACTTAGCGAGGCCCTCAGTAACTTAGTGAGACCTTGTTTCAAAATTAAAATAAAAATAGGACTGGGAGTGTAGTTCAGAGGTAGAATACCTCTGGGTTTAACTCCCCAGTACCGCAGTAAATAAATAAGTAAAATAAACAGCCCCAAACTGGAAATTTCTCATATGTCTTTTAATGAGTAAACTATTAAGCAAACGATGGTATAGCCATGCCCTGGAATACAACTTAGTAATAAAACAGAATGAACTGTTAATGTACTCAGTAACTTTGATGAACCTCAAGGGAATTGTGCTAACTGCTAAAAATATTTCAAAAAAGAATGATTCATTTTTTGTAACACTCATGAAAAGAACCTGATTATAGAAATGGTCAGGGGTAGGGTTGAGGGGATGGTGTGGCTACTGAAGAGAGACTATGAGTGAGTCTTGTGCTGATGGTGTAACTGAATATGCTGCTTGTGGTGGTGGTTACCCAAGGGTAGAGATATGACATGATTGCACAGAATTACACATGTACACCCTGACCCCATGAGTACGTTTACAACTGGTCAAATCGGAAGAAGGACTGCAGAGGTCTGTGGATGGTACCCATGTGAATTTCTTGACTTTTGGTACTGTACTATAGTTGTAAAAAATGTTAACATTGTGGGAAACTGGAAAATGGTGTATAGGACTTACCTGTACATTTCTCTTTCATTTTCAACTTTCTGTGAATCTATATTTTAAAACAAAAAGTGAAAAGAAAATGACTGATAGTCGCCTTTTCTTCATTGACTTAAGAAATCAAGCACCAACTCAGTATATTTAGGATTTTACTATTTGTGGAAAATAAGCAGGTAACTTTTGTGTAGGAGCTTGTTTGTGTATACATAAACTATCTTTGAAAGGATACACAAGAATCTGGTAACACTTGTTTAACTCTAGGAATAGGACCTGAGTGGCTGCAGGATAGAGGTGAGCAGAAAATTTTGAATCACACAAATATATTATCTACTAAAAAATAAAAATTATCAATAATATTATAAGTCTCTGAGGACTTCTAGTCCTGGTAAGATAGAATAGACATATTTACCCCTATTTCTCCTACTAAGAATAGCTAAAAAAGCTCTAAACATGATATAAAAAGACAAACATAAGAAGACTCTGAATGTTGGGGACAGGAAGGCAGACTGACTAAGGACCTTGAAACTTGAAGAATAACATGGTAGTAAGTTTGTTTTTGCATCATCTATCCCAGACTATTACTGGAGAAACCAGCAACCCATAAATGCCAGTTGGTAGAAAGTTCCAGGAAAAGTTTCCTCTCTATAGCTCCCAACAAGGGGGCTGTCTAGCAAGACAGAAAACTTTTAGACAATAACTCTTCTACACCAATCAAACATCATAGGAAAAAAATCACAGCCCCACTTCCATTTCCATCAGTAAAGATTGAGTGGAGAGCCTAGATTTCTACCCTTCTCAGGTTGTGATGAGGTTCACCAACCCCTCTGCTAGGGTGGTGTCAGTGGAGACCATGTCGAGTGCCTGGACTCTCAGTCCCACTTAGTGGTATGTGGTACCATGCCCTTCCTCACTGCATTAGGGTCAGAGGAGGACTAACAGAGATTGATAACTATCACCAGTGCTTAGCAGTAATGAGGCCACCCTCTGTGAGGTCAGTGGAGGCCACTGGGTAATCGAAATTGGACTCACTTTCTGCTCCCAGCCAGGGGGATCAGTAGATACGTAGTGGAGACCCCCCAATTCCCACCCCTGCCCAACAGTAATAAGGATCCCCTTCCCCACAGAAAGTCACAGAGGACAAGTAAAAAACCTGGAATTCCATCCCAAGTGGCAATTATGGGGGGCGGTGTCCCTCATTCCCTGCTGGATCAGTGTCAGAGGAGACCTGCTAAAATAAAATCCAGAGTCTTCACATAATATCCCAAATGGTTAGATAGCAATCGAATATCCCTTGTTATACCAAGAACTTGGAGTATCTCAAGTTGAACGAAAAAAGCAATCCATAGACTCCAACGCCAAGACCACAGATACATTAGACTTATCTGACAAGTATTTTAAAGCAGTTGTCATAAAAATGCTTTGATAAGGAGTTATGAACACAGTAGAATCAAACAAGGGAAGTCTCAGGAAAGAAATAAATCCTCAGCAAAGAAATATAAAGAAGAACCAAATGGAAATTTTATAACAAAAAATTATAAACACTAAAGTAAAAATTCAATGAGTGGGCTCAACAGCAGAATGAAGAAAATAAAGATAAGAACGGGTGAATTTTAAGAAATGAATTATTATCCAATCTAAACTACAGAAAGAAAATAGATGGAAAAAATAAAACATAAAACCGAGTGGAACTTTTGGGACTTGTGGACTTTACCAAAAAGTGTAACATTTGGACAAGTCTCAGAAGACAACAAAAAGAGAATGAAAAACTACTCAAAGAAATAATGGCTAAAAATTCCCAAATTTGGCAAAAGACATAAACCTACAGATTCCATGAACTGAGTGAGCTCTAACAAGATAAATCCAGACATCGACGGCAAAGCTTATCACAGTCAAACTTCTGATAACTGAAGAAAAAATTCTGAAAAGCAGTCAGTAAGAAATTATACATTGCTTATGTAGGGGAATAATTAGAACAATGGCAGATTTCTTATCTGAAACTACAGAGTCTAGAGAAAAGTGGTGCTAAGTTTTTTTTTAAGTATTGAAAGAAAAGAACTATCAACCCAAAGTTCTACATCCAGAGAAAATAGCCATTAAGAATGAAAGGGACACAAGACATTCAAAGGAAGAGGAACTAAGAGAATTTGGCATAGACAACACTCTGAAAGAATAGGTAAAGGGAGTTCTCTAAATAGAAAGAAAATAATAAAAGGAGACTTGGGACATCAGGAAGGAGAAAAAACAACAGAGGAAGCAAAAATATGGTTAAATACAGTAGTTTCTCATCTCCCCTTGTGCTTTAAAAAATATGTTTACTGGTTGAAACAAAAACCATAATACTATTTCATATGACTTTCAATATGTATGGAGGTAATATTTTAGATAATTATGTTATAAATGGTGTAGTGTACAAGGATCTAAAAAGAGGTAAAATTTCTATATTTTAGTTGAACTGGTAAAATGCTGCTACAAATAGACTGTTATAATTATGCATATATAATACCTAGACTAACCATTTAAAACCCCATGTACACAAAAATACTGGAAGAATCAAAACAAAATTCTAAAACTGTGTTTAACCCAGAAGGAGGCAGAAAAGAGAAAACAAAGAAAATAAAACCAGAGAGAACAAACAGAAAACAAAAATTTAGTGAGAATCTTCAATCCTAGCATGTCAATAATTACATTAAAACTAAATGGTATAAATACACTAATTATAAGACAGATATTGGCAATCAATTAAAAAGACAAATCATATACTGTCTATAAGAAACTTACTTCAATATATAGGTAGATTGAAAGCAAAATAATGGGGAAGGATATACCATGTTAAAAGTAATCAAAAGAAAAAAGTAATGACTACATTAATATCAGGTAAAAATATTCAGAGTGAAGAACATTACCAATGAAAGAGAGGCCATTACATAATGGTAAAAAGACCAACCACAAAAATACATCAATTCTAAATGTATATGCATAAAACAAAAGAGCTAAAAAATATGTGAAACACAATTAATAGAACTGGAAAGAGAAATAGACAAATCTACAATTACTGTTGGAGGTATCAACACTGTTTGGTTAGTAATTGAGAGAACAAGTAGACAAAAAATCAGCAAGGATAAAGGAGCACTCAGTAACATCATCCAGGTGATAGAACCTCACTGGCGTTTATAGAGCATCTCATCTTCCCTGCCTCACCTCTAGTCTCCCACTTGGGCTTCCTGGGATCACATCCTAAATAAACTACCTGAGTCCAAGTCCTGACTCAAGAGCCTATGCCTGAGGAACCTACACCAAACCACCATCCCTAGAATCATTCCCAAAGCATCTCACCTACAGCCCAGATTCATTTCTTAGAACTAAACTCAGCAGTTTATTTGGAAAGTGATTCCAGAAAGCCCGTGTGACTGAGTGGAGAAGGTAAGGCAGAGGAGGAAGGAAAGCCAATAAGAGGTACATTCACGAGTAGGTATCTTCTGTGGGCACCTGGCGCTCCATCCTGCCGGTGTACCTCTCAGGAGCCACCCCAGCATCATCCCATTGGGACTTGAAGGGATGGGCCACTGTTCACTGGTCCTTCCAACCACTACTGGGGTTTACAGCTCCTGTTTGTGCCAGAGAAGTCCTGCTATGCACAGGGCAGGAGAAAACTAGGCAGAAAGAAGAGAGTCTCCATGTGTACTACTGGAGACTGGGATAGGAAAGTCAAAGCTGCCTTAAAATTCTTCAAAGTCCAGCATAAGTGGTGCCCATTATGAGAAGCCAGCTTAACAGCTGGGGGCCAGGTGGTAGAGAGCCTCAAGGCAGGACACACACAGCATCTCCTCAGGGTGGGACCCCTATATCCATTGCAGTCCACATGTGTGTGGAAGCATCTGCTGGTGATCTTAGAGGCACAATCTTAGAACGCACCTCTGGCAACAAAGAGCAGCAAGCAGCATGGTCCTCCTGGAGACCGGCCTCATTTTGAGGCTGATAGAGGAGAGATAACATCTTCCCGGATGAAGAGACTGAGTCTCAGAGATCTCATGTAACGTGCCTGAAAACACCCAGTTTTCGCTAAAACAAGATGCTTTATGACCTTTAAGTGTTCTTTCATTGTCTGTGACAGAGGTTGGGATTCAGAAAACATTTGCTAAGTACACATGCTAATGAATCAGTGCTTCCTCATCCCGATGGACAGACAAAGGGAAATTTCAAAACGTTCTACTGAGTCACTTCTAGACAGAGTCCATGAGGAATCGCCAAAATTTGTGTCATCCAGCTGTTTCCCGGAGTTGAAATTTGTCAGCATCAGGCAGAAAGAGGCTGCAGGGTTTGCTTCTTCAGGCTCATGAAACTCCCTAAGCAGAGACAATCAAATATTCCATCTCCTGGCATAACAGGAGCTCAACAGGGGCCAACTCAAGGCCGGGCAAGCAGAAAGTGTTGGCATCAGAGCCCACAGGCCAATGTGAGATACCCACTGGGATTCCTGATGCTGAGGCTCCTACAAAGAAGAGCAGGTGTTTGTGAATTCAGAGGAACTGCTCTTGGCCTTTAGAGTCAGCTAAGCAAACCCAGGGAGGATGCTGAGGTCAAGATTTGAATTCTTCTGATATTTTCCTTCTCCTAGTCCCTGCTGGAGGGACTCACCTCCTGGCTAGAGTTGATTAGACTGGGGTGGATCAGGAGATCCAGTCCTTGACTAGGACGATTTAATCAAAGTCCCTTTGGAGGATATGAGGTAAGACAACACAAATTGTAGTCACCCGGTAGTGATTGGTATAGAATCATATCAGAGGTGGGGCCCTTGCAACTCAAAAGAAACACAAGAGTGTTAGTAGAAATTCTCTCTACTGCAAGTGACAGACAATTAAATGCAAATTAATTTGCCATAAAGAAGGAGATTTACTGGTTCAGGCAAGTGTAAAATCCAGGATCATGTAGGCATCAGGTATCCCTTGATGTAGGGGGTTTGAATGATGTCATTCAATCTATTTCTGTCTTCATTGCTAACCTCTGTCCTACTCAACATGCTCAATTTATTCTCCAATAACATTTATCTTGGTAGTTGCAAGATGAATCCAACATCCCCCAAACCCGTAACCCCCATCCTGAACCCTCATGGTAAAGAGGGGAAGTCTCTTTCCAAAATGCCCCAGACAAAGGATTATTGCATCTTATTGTCTCTGATTTGACCACGAGCCCAACACTGAACCAACATCTGTGTCCCAAGGGAAGCTAATGAGCAGACTGGCTAAGTCCTAGCCATGAGTTGCATGCCTAGTGTTGGTCAAAGGGACCTTAGCCAAATCATATGAACTGACAAATGGGAAGTGGATTAATCGGGGTTCTCTAGAGAAACAGCATTGATAGGCTAGGTATATATGTATAAAGATAGAAGGGTATTCATTAGGTTGGCTTACAGGACCAAAGTCTGGACAGTCCCACAATGGTTTGTCTACATGTTGGAGAATAAGAGGAACCAGCAACTGCTCATTTCCAGAAGCTGGGGCCTCAGAACAAGAGGGACCAATGATGCAGGCCCAGTCTGAGACAGGAGGCCTGGAATCTCCATGGAGAGTCACTGATGAGAGTCCACATTGGAAGAGTGAAGGAGCTAGAGTCTGACATCCATGGGTGGTAATGGCACCAATAGACAGACCCACTCGAGTAGGGAGGAGCATGCATCTGCTGTGGCTTCCTCCTCCTTCCCCTTTTTGTTTCACCTGGGCCTCCATCCAGTTGAACAGTGCTGCCCACATCCACGGCAGTCTCCCCCCTCAGTTTGCTGCCCCACATGGCAAGGTCTCTGGAAATTACCCTCACAGACATATCCAGAAGTCTCTTGGTTCTAGGCATTTCCTAGATGTTTCTTAATCCAATCAAGTTGACATTCCAGAATAATCATCACAGCAGGATGGAATCCCTAAACATCTGGAAGAAGAATAAATGGATGTCAGATAGTTCATGACACCATTACTAAGTAGCGCCAGGTGTATGATGAAAGGCAAATGGAACTAGTACTTGGGCAAAACAGAGATAGAAGACCACAGTCATGTAGGGAGAGGTAGAAAAGGAGGAAAGGGAGGGAAGAAAGACAGGGAGGAGCAGGAAAGAGACCCCCTTAGCTTCTCACTTTCTTAATTTCATACTGTCTTGGTTTATTTGGGCTGCTATAATAAAACACTATTGATCATGCCAGACATGGTGGCACATGCCTGTAATCCTAGTACTTGGGAGGCTGAGAAAGGAGGATCACAGGTTCAAAGCTAGTCTCAGCAACTTGTCGAGACTCTCAGCATCTTAGCAAGACCCTGCTTTGATATAAAAAAAATTTAAAAATAGAGCTAGGGGTGTAGGTTGGAGGTAGAATGCCCTGGGTTCAATTCCCAGTACTAAAAACAAACAAACAAACAAACAAACAAACAAACAAACAAACAAAAATTAAAACTATTGACCACGTGGCTTATAAACAGCAGAAATTGAAAGGAAGAGGAGGATCCAAAAATGGCAATGGAGTAGGGACCCCTAGATAAGCCTTTCTCAAAATCGCCTTGGGGGCTTGGAACTGAACAACATTTCACATCCAAAGAAGAACCCCAAACCCTATAACCAGCAACCTGAGACTGACCTCACAGACATCGAGACCACCAGCCACAGAATCCCACAACCCCATGATGGCAGGATTGGAAAAGATGGTTACAGCCATCTTCCCGGGACCCTGTAGCCGCTACTGCTGCATAGCCCACCTCCTCCAACAGCTATTCGGGGCAGGGAACCAGAGCAGAACGCTGTGAGTTGCAGGGCCATCCTAGCGGCTGATCATGAGTTTATTTCAGCGCCGATTGGTCCAGTGGCCAATTGTGAGTTCATCCCAGCAGCCATCCCAGCATAAGTTCATCCCGGTGGCTGACCATCCCAGTGGCCAATTGTGAGTTTGTCCCAGTGGCCGTCCCAGTGTGGGTTTGTCCCAGCAGCCAATGGTCCCAGCAGCCAATTGTTAGTTCATCCCAGCATGGGTTCGTCCCAGCAGCTGATTGTCCAAGCAGTCAATCATGAGTTTGTCCCAGCAGCTGTCCCAGCGTGGGTTTGTCCCAGTGGCCGATTGTCCCAGCTGCACAATCATAAGTTACAGGGAGTCCCAGCGGGAGACTGTCCCAGTGGGAGACTGCCACATGTGCCCACAGGGACCAGAGGCATGCGTGGCAAGGAAATAGACTCATGCAGATCTGAGACTTTGCAGAGGTGGGGCGGGGGCTATGGTTGGACACAGTATAGAAGCAAACAGGCAGACAGCCCCTAGAGACATTCTGGTGGTAGGGAACCACAGTCCGCAGCTTACAGAGCCCATTGGGTCTCCAGGGACCAACACTGGATACCCAGCCATACTGGGTGGGGGAAATAACCCAGTCCACCAAGGTGCAAGCTTGGAAAGCAACAAACTTGTGCCTGGCAACATTTGGGCAGGCATGTGACTCCAGTGGCCAGAACAGCAGAGGTGTCTTGGGGACCAAAAGAACTGAACTACCCAAACCCAAGGCTCAGAACTGCACAATTTCTCCCCCCCCCAACCCTGATCATTAGGCAGAGAGTAATGGCGGTGTCATCCTGCTCAGGCTGCACCTGGAAGCCAAGAGACCCAGTAGGGTCCCCCTCTATCATAGCTTCAGGCTGGGAAATGGACACTCTCACCACTAGCAGAGTCTATACTTGGCATGCATGAATGCCAGTGACTCACAGTACCTCACATGATCTTAACAAGCAGATCATGGGCGGTGTACCAGGGACCACCAAAACACAGCGAACTGAGCCACAGCTCAGAACATAGCAATCACTGGCTTTGCTTAGCCTAAGCCCATGGGCCACAGTGGATGGAGCTCAGTGCTCTGCAGTATCAAGGGCTCACAATCAGCAGAGCAGCAGCAGTGGCCGTCAGGCATTAAATCCCAACCAGAAGGCTTCAGGCTCTGAACAGAATAACAGTCTCTAGCCCAGGGAGTTTGGGCCTGGAGAGCACAGCAGCCTCCAGCAAATCAGAGATTCCTCTTTGCCTGCACTAAGACCTATATCTAGTTAAAGAGGCTCTGAGGGACAAACTCAAGAGATTGTTTATATGAGTCAGATTGGTAGAGACAAATATATACCCCCCAGCATAGACCTTATTATATAGGGATATCAAATAGACACAGGTGTTACACACAAAAAGGAAGAAGATTCTGAGACAGCAGAAACACAAAATTGAGAACACTGAAAATACGAGAATGAGGAACAGCGAGGAAACAATAAACTCTCACAATGCAACAAGGAAGATTACCTATACTGATCTGCAGGTAATGCAAGATGGAGAATTCCAAATTCTCATCTTCAGAATGATGAAAGGCCTCAAAGGAAGCATACAGGAGACAAAGGAGGAAGTTGAGGCTCTAAGAAAGAACCAGAAGGAAACTTTGAACAAAATGAAGGAGTCACGAAATGAATTGAAGACTGCAATAGAAACCAACTCTGACAGGTTCGACCACATGGAAAACAGGGTATCACTCCTAGAAGACAGTTGATTCAAAACTGAAAACACAGTCAATGATATACAGAGGATATTACAATAACACACCCTAACCATCCAAGAAATACAGGACAATACCAGACATCCAAATCTAAGGATAAAAGGCATTGAAGAAGGTTTAGAAGCACAGACCAAGGGATATTACAAAAACACACCCTAACCATCCAAGAAATACAAGACATCCTAATCTAAGGATAAAAGGCATTGAAGAAGGCTTAAAAGCACATACCAAGGGTATCAGAAACCTCTTTAGAGAAATAATTTCAGAGAATTGTCCAAACATAGAAAAAGACTTGGACATTCACATACAAGAGACATACAGAACACCATTAAGACAAGACCAAAGTAGGACTCCCCACACCTCATAATAGTCAAAATGACTAACATAGAGGCCAAGGAAAGAATCTTAAAAGCAGCAAGAGCAAAAGAATGGGTGACATACAAGGGCAAAACAATAAACATCATTCCAGACTTCTCAACCCAAGTCATGAATGGCAGGAGGGATTGGTATGAAGTATTCTGGACTCTGGAAGAGAACAACTTCCAACCAAGACTGATATACCCAGCAAAGATATCATTCAAAATTGATAGAGAAATAAAAACGTTACAAGACAAGCAAAAACTTAAAGAATTCATGACAACTGAGCCAGCACTAGAGAAAATCCTAAAAGAAATAAAACACAAAGAAGAAAAAACAAGCAAATTCCAGAACCAGAGAAGAGGTAAACTCCACCAGGTGGGCAACTAAGCAAGGATATATGACACTACATCAAACAGAAAATAGAACTCAAAATGACAGGAAATAAAAATCATATTTCAATAATAACATTGAATGTCAAAGGTCTTAACTCCCCAATTAAAAGACATAGACTGGCAATGTGGGTTAAAAAAACATAACCCAACTATATGCTGCTTACAAGAAACTCATCTTCTAGCCAAAAATATTCATATGCTAAAGGTGAAAGGATGGGAAAATATATACAATGGAAACAGAGATTGAAAACAAGCAGGGGTAGCAATGCTTATATCTGACAAAACAGATTTTAAGCTAAAACATATCAGAAGAGACAAAGTGAGACACTTCTTACTAATAAAAGGAACAATCCAACATGAAGATATGATAGTAAACATTTATGCCCCAAATGTGGGTGCACCCACATTCTTAAAACAAAGTCTTTGGGACATCAGGTCTCAAATAGACCCAAATGCAGTAATATTGGGAGAATTCAACACACCACTCACACCACTAGATCGATCCTCCAGACAAAAGATGAGTAAAGACTTTTCAGACCTAAATAAAACTATAGACCAAATAGATATAATAAACATATGCAGAATATTTCAACCAGCAACAGCTGGATACACATTCTTCTCAGCTGCCCATGGAACCTTCTCCAAAATAGATCACATCCTGGGCCAAAAAGCAAGCACCAGCAAATTCAAAATATGTAATATATTTCCCTGCATTTTCTCAGATCATATTGGAATGAAAGTAGAAATTAACAACAGGAAGACCAAAAGTAATCACATAAGTACGTGGAGACTGAATGATACACTCTTTTTTTTTTT